>JBBPBX010044501.1:17106-27437 GCA_038048925.1 Garcialebias charrua | reverse complement strand
CTCGTTGCACGCGATGAGATTTTGGGAGTTATCGCTGTTCCAGTGAAGACAACACAAAGTTCACCAAGTGTCTCCCGTAAATTAATCTGTAAGGAGAAGGTCCTCTTGCTGCGAGCCTGCTGCGAGGCTGCTGCAAGGCTGTACAGTTGAAGCTCCGCTCCATCGCGCCGGAAGAGGGTCCCGTCGAACCCGGTCCTTCCGCCTGTGGTCCGCTCGTTTAATTTTTGCCGGCTGCGCGTTGGCAGCGATCGCAAATACACTAAAAATTGAACTAAAACATAAAAATAACAATTATACTTTATTTATAAAGCCATTTAAAAAAACACAGCTGCAACAAAGTGCTGTACACATGAAATTAAGAACATATAAACAAAAGATGAGATGAAATCATGAAAAACAACAGTCATGTGTTTAATACAGAAGTGGGTTGAGCCTAACCAGGGGTTGCTAGGTGAGGGGCTGGACTCAGGTTTGATCTGATTGGCTGGCGGCTTGTGACGTCAATAAATGCAGGAAGTGTGAATCCTGGTGTATTTATCAAAAATAAATAAATCTACTTAGAGTAAATAAACCACTGGGTGCATTTTTTTGGCACAAGGACTGTTTTTTTATGAAGTAAATACCCAAAGTTTAGTAAAAAAACATTAAAAAGTGAATTTTGCATGTGTGGTCCCCTTTAACGGTTAACAATGGTGTACCACAAGGCTCAGTCTTAGAACCCACCCTCTTCACAATCTGCATAGGTAATGTAGGTCAGATCATCCCTGATGTATCGTTACATTTTTATGCTGATGATATATTTGTTTATTGTCGAGCTAAAACGGTTGCTAAGGCAATCTGCTTTTGACATAATCCAGTCAGATTTGTTCCAAAACTTGTACTAAACATCAACAAAACCAAAGGGATGTTGTTTTCAATCAGGAAGTTGGTCCCAGCAGCCCTTCCCTTGGTTTTATCTTCAAATGGTGTTCCTACTGCGTTTATCGATTCCTACAAATACTTGGGTATCTTGGTTGATTTGCATCTCTCTTTTAAGCTTCACGTCGAAAATTTGTTAAAGAAACTGAAAGTTAAAATGGGTTTCTTTTTCAGAAACAGATCCTGTCTAAAGCCTCCAGTATAGCTGTGCGTTGTGTCCAGCGTCGCTGGACTCGCGTGTGCTGCGCGCCGGCAGTTCATATTATAGCTCTGTGCAAGCGCAGTTCTCTGGAGTGCAGGCTCCAGCAGCTGCAGCCGGGTGGAGCGTTTACCTACAGGACAAATTGAGGTCGCTGATTGGTCATTTGCTGACACGCGAGGCAGTTTATCAACACGCGCACGTAGGCGGTCGTAAAATTTGAGCTTGGCGCGTTCACGCCCGCGATCAAAGGCTTTTGCCGCGGCGCTCACACGGCGTGCCGCGGCGCTCAGACTCATGCGGAGCTATACTGGGGGCTTAACTCTGAATGCTAGGAAACATCTTGTAACTGCAACTTTCCTTCCCTTCATTGACTATGGTGACATTATTTACATGAATGCCCCCACAAGCACCTTTCAGATGTTGGATGCTGTCCATCATGGTGCGCCAAGATTCATAAATGGTTGTAACTACCATACCCACCATTGCACCCTGTATTCACTGGTTAACAGGACATCATTAACTTCCCATAGACTCTCTCACTGGTACATTTTCATCTATAAATCACTTATTGGTCTGTTGCCTTCATACATCTCTTCCTACATGTCACTACATGAGTCCAGCTACAGCGTGCGCTCTCATGACATTATTACATGCAGTGTCCCCTCAGTGTGGACTGAACTAGGCAAAAGGGCCTTCTCTTATGCTGCTCATTTTCTGGAATATCTTGCAACAACATCTGAAACCCTCGGCCTTGACCTCTCTAAGTGGATTCAAACATCTGCTAATTTCTTGGCAAAAACCAATGCAGACATGTTCGTGTTTTTAGTTTTTTTTTACATTGCTTTACATTGTAGCTGTTTTTTTTATATCATGTTCTTTCATTTATTTTTCCCAATTTATATGCTTTCTTTTATGATTGTCTACTGTTGTCATCATTCTTTATTCAAATCAGGTCTCTCTTGTAAATGAGTCCTCGAAATGCATAATTGTGAGTGAGCATAGGCACGGGGGGCGAGAGTGATGTCATCCCGCCACCCATAACCATAGTGCTCACCCCAATTCCTATATGTGAATTTTATGAGGATGTTTATGAGTGAATGTCTAAGGTGTATAATAAAATTGAGTCCCAGGTGGTTCTGAACAACAGAGATGTAAAAACGTTGCAGCACACCCGAGTCTCAAAATCCCTACATGTATTAATTTGAGATGAAGAGGGCGGAGGTGCGTGGTGAGGGATGGGGAGAAAATATCTGCAGGAACAATGCTCCCGCAGCGAGTCAGCTCCCCCGCTGACCCTACATTCCCGGGTCGCGGGGGTAGCAGCATAAGTAGGGAGGCCCAGACTTCCCTCTCCCCAGCCACTTGGAGCAGCTCCTCTGGAGGAATCCCAAAGCGTTCCCAGGCCAGCCGAGAAACATAGTCCCTCCAGCGTGTCCTGGGTCTTCCTCTGGGTCTCCTCCCGGTGGGACGTGCCCGGAACACCTCACCAGGGAGGCGTCCAGGAGGCATCCTAACCAGATGCCCGAGCCACCTCAACTGGCTCCTCTCGATGTGGAGAAGCAGCGGCTCTACTCTGAGTCCCTCCCGGATGACTGAGCTTCTCACCCTATCTCTAAGGGAGAGTCCAGACACCCTGCGGAGAAAACTCATTTCAGCCGCTTGTATCCGAGATCTCGTTCTTTCGGTCACAACCCAAAGCTCATGACCATAGATGAGGGTGGGAACGTAGATCGATCGGTAAATTGAGAGCTTTGCCTTTTGACTCAGCTCTCTCTTCACCACGACAGACCGGTACAGCGCCCGCTTCACTGCGGACGCTGCACCTATCCGCCTATCGATCTCACGCTCCAGTTTTCCCTCATTCGTGAACAAGACCCCGAGATACTTAAACTCCTCCACTTGGGGCAGGACCTCCTCCCCGACCCGGAGAGGGCACGCTACCCTTTTCTGGCTCAAGACCATGGCCTCGGATTTGGAGGAACTGATCCTCATTCCGACCGTATCACACTCGGCTGCAAACTGAGTTGGGGTCTAGATTTGTTAATTTCAATTTTATTCATTTATTTATTTATTTATATAAATATATATATATTTTTTTCTTTCAATATTTTATTTATTTATTTATTTTTCTCTCACCACCTGGTTACCTGGCGGACATTCTGGGGGTGAGCCGTCGGGGGTTGTCCTGGAGTATGGGAGGGTTCGGGGCTTGAGGGTTCGCCGTGGGCAGGGCTGGCATTGCGCTCTCCCTCGGGCTGCTTGGGCTCGGGTGTCCTGTCCTGTTGGCAGGGCGAGGGTTGGGCCGAATCTTGGATGTCGGCTACTCTCCACCCCAGAATGAATGGGCCTACCTCCTGGGCTTGGGTGTGGGCTACCCCATGTAGGGGGCAGGTACATGTCTTGGACCTAGGGGGTATAGAGGGTGCATCAGGATTATGAATGGAACGTGTCGTTATTGTTTGTCTTTGTGTGAGTGAGGATGAGTGATGGAGATGTTCAATATTTATCATCTAAAACTAATTACTCTGACCCAATAATTATAACCCAGCTCACTTTTATCAAATATTCTGTTCCCTTTAAACACTTATATTTGATAGTACAAACATGTTGTTTGCTTTTCTCCTTGATACAGAAAAGACAGTCTTCTAGCCTTGACAATGTTTGGATTAGATGTTCTTGTAGGATCAGAACCACGACTTGTTTGTTTTATCTGTAAGACGTCAGAGCTTGTCAAACTCCACCTGCTTCTTGTTTAAATAGCTTGTCATGTCCAGTACAATTCAGAATTGTGCTGGACAATGTATTTGAGACCAAACTAAGTTTCAAAAGACATTAAAAGCCCTTCCCCCTTGCAATGTTGTTTGTCTGTTTTAACACTGTTCTCTTGTTTATCTTGTGTGGTTTTTATTAAGGTAACAGGGGTTTAAAATCCCCATCAATGAGGGTGGGTCTGAGTGAGTGTGTCTGTGTATGAATGTCTAATTGTCAGGCTGGGATTTGGACTGCCCCCTCTCCGTTACATCTGAGGCTACTTGGTGTCGCGCTCCTACCACGTGGCCCCCGGGTGGGTGTCCCTTTTCCTGCGGGCGTGCTGGGGGTCCTTGCTGTTGCTTTCGGGGGTTGGACGCTTGGGCGTGTGTCAGCTCGGCCTGGTGGCTGCCTGGTGGGGCTCGGGTCCTCTGGTCCTATCGGGTCTGGGCCTGAGGGGTGGGCATCCCCGGTGCCCGGGCCTCTGTGCCCGGGCCTCGGTGTCCGGGCCTCGGTGTCCGGGCCTGGGGCTACGTCAGTGCAGCGGGCTCTTGCAACGGGCTCCGGCAGGGGCCTGTGAGTTTGTTGCTGTTGGCCCCCGGGGGTCATTGTGTGTAGTCGCTGGTGGAGCTCTTCCGGTTCTCCCCCTTGGTCGGATCTGGGGAGTGGGTGAGTGGCTCGTCCTGTTCGGGTGGCCCTGGGGACTCTGGGCTCGGGGTCCTTCTTGGGGTCTTGGGCTTTGATCGCCCCTTCGTCTGCCTCGGGCCTTGGGGGGGGGATCTCTGATGCTTCACGGTCGCTACTGAATGTTCTATTGAGAACCTTATGCCCCTTTTCCACCGGTCAGCTCAGGTCAGTTATTGCGTAATATGTGCGTCGCAGACACCCACTTTACGCCATCTCCACCGGATATTCCGAGCTGCGCCGCGCCAGATTCCTGGTCTCATTTCTTTTAGGTGACGACCCGCGCTGATGCGCGCCGGCAGAAGGAATGTGTGGAATGTTTGTTGCCTGAAGCTGCTTTCACTGAAGCGAGGGAGCGAAGACGCGCGTGCGTGCGGCTGTATTTCCTTAAAATGTAGCTAAATAAACAGATATAAAAATATATTTCATATCTGACTGTTTAGCACGAGTGCTCCTGAGCTGAACAGCTCCTTAATAATGTCACGTAGTGGTCAAATCTGTAGAATCGTCACGTGCACACGCGTGCGAGTCAGGCGGCTGCCACTGGGACTTCTCCCAGTTTTACAATATATTCTCACTTTATTCAATCACTGTGAGGTGCCTGCTTGTTCTCAAGTGGCTTTATAAATTCATATCTTTCTGTACTGACGGCCAGCAATCAGTCTAAAACAGAAAGGCAAGAAACAAAGGGAATCTTCTGAATGTAGTCTAGTCGGGCGGCTGTATTTCCTTAAAATGTAGCTAAATAAACAGATCTAAAAATATATTTCGGCTGTATTTCCTTAAAATGTAGCTAAATAAACAGATATAAAAATATATTTCGGCTGTATTTCCTTAAAATGTAGCTAAATAAACAGATATAAAAATATATTTCGGCTGTATTTCCTTAAAATGTAGCTAAATAAACAGATATAAAAATATATTTCAAAACTAGGATCGTGCCGCGGCTGTATTTCCTTAAAATGTAGCTAAATAAACAGATATAAAAATATATTTCGGCTGTATTTCCTTAAAATGTAGCTAAATAAACAGATATAAAAATATATTTCGGCTGTATTTCCTTAAAATGTAGCTAAATAAACAGATATAAAAATATATTTCGGCTGTATTTCCTTAAAATGTAGCTAAATAAACAGATATAAAAATATATTTCAAAACTAGGATCGTGCGCGCGGCTGTATTTCCTTAAAATGTAGCTAAATAAACAGATATAAAAATATATTTCGGCTGTATTTCCTTAAAATGTAGCTAAATAAACAGATATAAAAATATATTTCGGCTGTATTTCCTTAAAATGTAGCTAAATAAACAGATATAAAAATATATTTCGGCTGTATTTCCTTAAAATGTAGCTAAATAAACAGATATAAAAATATATTTCGGCTGTATTTCCTTAAAATGTAGCTAAATAAACAGATATAAAAATATATTTTGGCTGTATTTCCTTAAAATGTAGCTAAATAAACAGATACAAAAAATATATTTCATAAATGACTGTTTAGCACGAGGGTTCCTGAGCTTAACAGTTCCTTAATAATGTCACGTAGTGGTCAAATCTGCTGCATTTAAATTGTTTTGTTTTGACTTCTTCCAAACCGCAGAAAATAAATTATAAAAAATCAAATTTTATTTAAAATAACTCCAACAGGTTACTTTTTGTACATGAACATCTTGTGATTACATTCTGTTAGTAAAAAAAAAAAAATCTGCACAGAAGGGGTACAAAAAAGCTGTGGAAACAGAACTAGATGTGACCCGACCCGAACTGAGCCGATCTGAGCCGATCTGATCCGACCCAAGCCGAGCGGTGGAAAAGGGGCATTATTCACTTATGCATGCTCACAACCACACACAAATGGATGCAGGGTTGTATATGTAGATATCATATGCAGATATGTAGATAGATATGTGACTGAATATGAATGTATATGTATGTATACTGTGGAAATCTATTGCAAGGTCATGAATATTATTAGTCTTTATGCATGTGTGTTTCGTTGCTGTGTTCTGTCATGTACTTTGCAGGATAGCAGACGGAGGTTGGGTGTGTTTGCCTTGTGTTGGTTTTGTGGATAATTGTTGTTTTGTTGTCTTACTTTCTATCTTTCCTTTCTCTCTATTAAAAAATAAAAATAAAATTCATATTGGTGTGAGAGGATGCTGTAAGGTGAGAAGGGAGGCCATCTATAAAAGGGGGAAAAAAAATAAAAAAAAAGAAGAAGAAAAAAAGAGTCCTCGAGGCTCAACGAGACTAACCTGTATAAAAAAAAGGTTGAATGAATGCTGCTCCATCCACCGTTTTTAAAATATTTAAGCAGTTCTACAAGTTTGCACAGTTATACAATAAGTGTTAGTACAGTATATAAATTAGTTTTAGCCAACTCAACAATAGCAATGTTATTTAAATTTAAACAGATGTTGCACTGAAATCTGTTTTGTTTTTCAGTAATTAGTACTTGGACATGCATTTCCTTCTGAGTTCATCAGTAATTGCTGCAGCACTCTCCACACCCCAACTTCCCACAACATTGCTTCTTATTAAACCCAAGCAATGTCAGTACTGAATGACAAAATATAATTTCTACCAAAATGCAACTAAATTTGAATAGCAGTACCTTATTTTCTGAAGAAGAAAAAAAATGCACATAAATTCTTATATTAACAAACAACTTTGGCAAGAAAGGGATTTAATAAACCACAAATTAGTAAAGGCAACCAATTAAGTAAACAATAAAATGCCCTAATATCTTTCTTTGTTCTTCTTAAGTGTTTTTATGGAACAGTACGATGTGGTGTTTTGTGTTAGAAAATCAACACAGAACAATAAGATATAACCATCACATTACAGCTGTGTTTTTAGTTAATTCTCTGTAAAACCAACAATAACACAAACTCCTACTGTTTTGAGCCTCTGCCCTTTCAAAGAGGCTGATTAGGTTGATGTCTGATGCAAAGAGAGGTTCATCTGAGACTCATTCAGGGGGTGAGGAGAAAAAAAGTGACATCCTTAACTTGGAAGGGAAGATGCTTTTAAAGACAAACAAGCAGTTTACAAAACAGTCTGAGCTGGGGAGACATTTCCCTCAGGTCTTTAGCAGACGTTACTTATATTTGGGTTGTTGGAGATTCTCATTTGGAAAGAAGCAATCTGTTCTCCATAATAAAAATGAATTAGGCCCATAAGATTTTAAAGTTATTAATTGTGTTGGACTCGAAATCTATATCCAAACCTGAAGCTCTTCAATTTGATCCCAAAATACATCACATTTTATTTTTTATTTTTATTATTTACATTTTCTTTCAGCATTTTAATCTACATTTTTACGTATTTTTACAAAGTGGTGTTGTGGTTTCTTACCTCCTGTGTGCGACTGCTCTCCCCTGACTCTGTCAACAGTTTGATGGGGGTGGAGCGCTGGGACACCGAGCCCTCGTCGTCCCGGTCCTCCTCGGAGTCGTCCTCGGATGTACTGGTGATGGCCTCCTCACTTGGAGGAGGAGGTGCGCTGGCTGCAGTCTTCCTTTGGAGAATTGTCTCCTCCTTGCTGCTTTTTCTGTTAATATAAACACAGATGGATATACAGTAGGCATGTAAAGAAAAATATAGAATCAATGTACTGCTACATGCAGTGCTGCTCATTCACCTACAACAGCATCCAATAAATGTTGTCAGGGCTTAACGAATCAGAAAATGTCTGCTTAAATCATTTCTTACGGTTTCAGAAAGCCATAAATATTCATGCTGCTCTCAACAGATATTTTTTTAAGTAAAACAGTGAGTCAGCACACAACATTAGTCAGGTCATGCATATGTGCTTGTGGAAATGTTGGGCAGCAATAACACAAAGATAACTCAAACCCAACAGCACATGAGGCTGGAACACCTAAATGGAGGCTCGGCTTTTATCTGTTTCCGAGTAATGTGTACATGCATTAGTATTTATTTAAAAAAAATACATGCATTCAAGGAGATTATCAATGTGTTCGCTCAACAAAAACATGAAAAAGGACAAAGCGCTATTTCTGGTTACCTGAGAGCACAATGACTAATAAGGTTGTGTAGAAGGGCACATTGACATGGGGATTTACCACCCACACAAAAACAACCAACTCCCCCAATAACATCCCACTGAAGTTCTGACATCAACAATAGTTAACGAAGCACTCACCCCAGAACTGATTTCCCCGTTTCCTCTGGCTTGCGAACCGTGAATGGACTTGGATCCACTCCCACTGACTTTGGCATAAACTCTCTTTACAAGCACAAATATAAAGAAAGCTCATTAACAGACATCTGGCTTGACAATAACAATAAAAAAGACAATGAGTGCTTGTTATATGAAGTAATGACGGTAGGTTAGACCGTTAGCTTCTGAGACATTTTGCACATGGGTACCTGGCAGAGTTGGTCATGGCAATACAGAAAGTGTCATCGAAGAAGGTAAGCTCGTAAGGTTTGAAGAATTCGGTGTAGGTGTCGATACTTTCATCGAAACGGTTCAGTCTCTTCACTTTCACCTTCTTCATCGTGTCCTCACATGCGACTGCACCGAGATGCCACAGAAAAAGACAAACAATTTACATTTGTCTATATGAAAAAGACTGAAAGTACAGTAGTCCCTCGCTACTTCACGCTTCGACTTTTGCGGACTCACTGTTACACAGGTTTTCAACGTAAGACTGTACACGACACACGATTGGCTGATTGATGGAAGGCGACCAACCAGAGCATTGTGCTCTGCATCTCAAGCGCTGATTGGCTCAGTAACTGTAGCATCAGTCTGTCTGCTCGCTTTTGCTGTGCTCTTTTAGAACGTTTAGAGAGTTTAGAACATTGTTAAGAACATTACAAGAGTATGGGAAGGGTTTATAAAGCCTTAAAATATATATAAATACAAAAAATATATAACATCCCTACTTCACTGATTTTCACCTATCGCAGGGTTGTCTGGAACGTAACTCCTGCGATAAGTGAGGGACTACTATCTTTAAAAATCTTATTCAAATCTTTATTAAAAATGGTTCTGTGTTAGAGTGTCACTACAGCTGCACTAGCACAAATAAAATAAAATCACAAATTTAAGTTTGTCTTTTGGTAAAAACAATACATTTTATTATTACAACAAATATAATCACTAGTTTGATGTTATTGCAACATATTAAATTTGACAATCATCAGTCTTCTTTGACAGTGATATCAAGCATACAAAATACCACTACATATATAATTTTTTGGAACAGTAAGAAAAAATGTATTTGTTTACAGTGACAAGTGAAGAAGTATCAGATTTTAAAAGGAGCATCTTTTTGTGGGAGAAAACTTTAACTATGTTGTGGGAATGTAATATAGGTGCCAAGGGGTCACCTCAAACCTAGAGCTAACCCTAGGAAATGGGATTCACCCTAAAGCAGGATTTTACCATACAAAAACAAAGCCGGGTGGGTGTGGCATCTGAACAAATTTCTCTGTGAATGTCTTAAATGGAGTGAGCAAATTTGCAAGGCTCTAAAACAACACAAATTAGCTCTGCATTTTCTAAAACATTCATTAAATTTGATTACTGCAGAGCTTCCTAGAATACTCATCAACAAATATCTTTTGGCTTTTCCCCAATTGTTTCACACAATTTTAAATATAGTGGTACCTTGTTTATAGCGGGTTTTCCATTGTCAGTCCACCCGTAATAAATTAAAAACTGCAAAGCTGGATTATTAGTACAAATAGTAGTTTATTTTAGTACATATACAGTATATACCGGTATATATATATATATACAGT
>JBBPBX010044501.1:0-10201 GCA_038048925.1 Garcialebias charrua | reverse complement strand
TCATTCAACCTTTATTTATACAGGCTAGCCTCATTGAGTCACATATATATATATATATATATATATAAAATCTATTTTTAATAGATTTAGACACATTTTCTAAGTACATTTATGTTAGTTGGCTGCGATCTTTGTGTGTATGTCCTGTAAGTGGTTATACATTTATAAATGTGCTTGTGTCTGTACCTGCGTCTGTTGATCGGGAGGGCCATGGTGCTCGTCTGATGCAGGTAAAAGTCAGTAGGCAGCTCCCAAAGGTGCGGCTTGTTCTCTGACGGCTGGTAAACTTGGAGGAACAAGTTGATGGAATCTTGTCTGTCTGCATCTGGAGAAGTCAAACACATGACAAAATACATATTTATCAACGTTAAAACATGAAGGCAGTTAATCAAATCCTCACAGCAATGGATTTGCGGCTTGTGTGAAGGAATGTGCCATGCAGTGAGCACTCAGATTCAATGCTGTGTGAGCTGAACCACTGGACACGATTTCTTAGAATCACAGGCCACTTGCGGCTCCTGAAACTCGATGGTGGAATGGAATCGACATTTGAGAAGCTAAAAGCTCAACCCGGCAGTTCTGAAACACCCTACCTCTCCATTTATCCCCATGTGAAACTCCTATCTACTTGAGTATCTTGGCATGCCACTCTTATTAATGACATCTTAGTAAAACCGACTCATTGAACGTCCAAGCTGCATCAACAGAAAATGTATCTGTAAAATCTGTTTGTTTAGAAGAGCGCCCCAAGATAATTCCCGTTTAACAAGTGGCACGTGTTTTGCATGTTGCTCACTGTGGTGCCACTTAATCCACCGTCCAACTGTGAAGCCACGTGCCCGCTGCTCCGACCGGCACTGATGTGGGATAATTAGAAGCTAATTTGAGGTCTATTAAAGCATGCCACAAAGCTTTTTCTCTGGATAATTTTCAGCCTGAGAGTCATTTGGCAAACTACCAAAGAGTTAAGGATCAGCTGTAAACATTGCATACAGTACACGTGCAACAAGTTGATTACCGGTATGTAAAAACCTCTGCTTAGAACATGGATAATGAATAGAAATGCACATGTTAAGAATGTTTTTTTTGTCTTATTAGAAGAAAAAGTCATTTAGAAATGTAAATGCACCAAAATTCCAAAAGCTCGTAAACAAAACGGCAACTTTTCTTTTGGATTTGTGTTTCAAACAAGTCTGAGTCAGTAAATGGTTGTCAGGGTTCTTGGAAACAATGTAAAAGCATGCACAGCTTAAAAGAGACTGTGTGCTTTTTTAAAAACACAGTCAAATATATACCGGTATCTGTTTTTGAAAGTAATGCAAAACAACACAAGGCCTTGATAATACAACGTGATTGTTTGCTGCCAAGTTCTTATGCAACATCGGTTAACAATAATAAGTGCTCATCCTAATTGCTTGTCAGTTACACCTAGTGAAGTTATTACTGTTAGTGAGACTTCTGGGAAAACTGTCTGATACAAATTACCATTCTACTCTGAATAAAACAAACCATACAGAAAATATCGTAAAACAGTCTGGAACTGAACAGAATGTATAACCATGAGTTCAAAATAAGCAAAAATGGTGCTTTTATTCTGTAAACTTTGCATATAAGGGTAAGGGCTGCTTTGCCAGCACTTCCAAACCGAGTTGTGTGTTTGTGGTGAGCTGCTTGTCCTGCTTGCTGTTCCTAGGTTAACGTTATTTTAACTTGGGCAATGTGGAGGCCGTTATTGTACAGAAGCTGCTTTTAAAAGAGCCTAAAATCTCTACACGTTGAGGGTATTAACATGCAGAAAACCAGCAACTTCTCAAGTATTTCAAGTCACCCAACTACCAGCATCACACTTCAGCTCAGTTTGTAGCCCACGTGTTCCTTTTGTTCCCTGCTCTGGGCTTTATGAAGCTCACACAGCAAAGAGAGTTCCCTATGCGTAGGGAGCCTAATGCTGTATTTTGTTTCTTGTAGAAAATACATTTTCAGATTTCACTTAAATAGGGTTGAAAAACACCATCTCAAAAGTCAAAGTCTCTTTATTTGTCATACAAACCACATGTGGTACATGTGGTGGAACGAAATTGTGTACACAGGGTCCCAGTTACATTCAACAAAAGCATAAAATGTAAAAGAAAAACAGTAATAAGATCTAAAACATGAACCAAGAAAAATGTTAAACTTAAATACGCTAAGCACTAGTAGTCCAAAAACAATACGCCGTACAGCAGCAGCACGAACCATCCATCCATCCATCCATCCATCCATCCCTTACCTTGAATTAGCTATAAAAAAAAAAAAAAGCTAGATCAAAAACACGGTGGGTACTTATGAGATTGTAAGTTGCTCTTCAGATTTTTTAAGTTTTATTTTATTTTTAAAGTGTATATTATTAAAGTTTACATTTTTACACCTCAACACTGCATTTCAGAACATTCCTTTTTAAAAATTTGTTCACCTTTTAGGTTTGTAGAATACCGTATTTCTATCAACTAACCAAAAGTAATATTTTTATTTTTTAGATAGAACAATTCTTTAAGTGCAATTTTTTTTTCTAAATTAGGAAATGAAGGATGAATTATTTGTAAAGAGAAAAAGTGAGAAGAAGTCCCAGGAGTGTGATAATTATTTTTAGAAATAAAGAGAAGCAGCATCAGAACATGATTCAGAAACATTACTGTAACAATAAAAGGCTAAGGACGCACCTTTAATTATGGGGGCGGGAGCAAGTCCTGAAATTCTAGTCACACGTAGATTAAAAAAATAAAATAAAGGTAAATGCTCCAATTAGAAACCGTTAAAATTAAGGAAACAACATATTTTGAGATGCCTTTCTTTTATGTGATCTTCAGTCTCCTCAAAAACATACAGAGCAGGAGAAATCTTGGTCCGCTACTTTAAATAAAAAAAAACCTGATGTGTTTAATATAGACCATAGATTTTTAGGGTCTGAAAATATTGAGTACTTGTACTCGAGTACTCCGTTTGTGTTTTGGTTACTTACGCAACCAGTTAATTGAAAGCAATCGATTCTTTTTTATTAAAGAATAGAGAGAATGTAAAAACCAAGACTGGGAGACAAGATGATTTAAGTAGGTCAAGTAGCACAGCTTTGTTTTTGCAGAATGTCTTTCAATTTCTGTCTTAGTCACTAGTGTGCTGTGAAAACGTCTTTGTAAACTCCTGCATTTCTTTCTTATAGGCACGAAGTCTTCTTATGGCTAACTAGGGTGCCATTTATATTACAAATCAGAGTTACACGCATCGCCACGTCATTTGTGTCAATTATTCAATAGCAATTACATCCTGGCTCACAAATTGGTTGTAATTTCTCCAGACAACAGTATCAGAAATAACATGGTCTCAAAAAACAAGCGTTTCAAGCTGTCAACAACACAGTCCAGACTTTCTATGAAAACCATATTTTGTGGCGATTCAAATGGATTTACCAGCATCAAACATTACTGTGACCTAGTTTGTCGTTTTTATTACAAAACACACACACATACACATACATGTGTGTATATTCAGTACAGGTGCAGCTCAGAATATTAGAATATTTTGAAAAAGTTTAACTTTTTTGTGTGAAACACATATTTAGATGCATTACATAGAGTGAAATAGTTCAAGTAATTATTTCTTGTCATTTTGATGATTATGGATAACAAGTAATGAAAAACCTAAACTTGGTGCCTCAGAATATTAAAATACTGTATCTAAGATCAATAAAAAGGATACTTTAAAGGTGCCGTCGGCAGTTTCTGGAGAACGCTCGGACTTAGAAATATTTTCAACAGGGAAAAGCATTCTGCTCCCTCCCCCTCAGAGCCATATATGGCTCTGAGGGGGAGCCACAGTCCGTGGTCTGCTGAACTTGAGATCTGCTCCGCCCCCTGCTGCATGTACGCTTGGAGCCGCTTCAATATTCTGTGTTTATATGTTAATAAAATGTTCTAAAAAATAAAATAAATCCATGAAGCGCTAGTCCAGCACACCAGAAGACCAGGAAATCTTCAGAGCCTCGGGCAGCCACGTTGAACCCTACTTTAATTCGCTCGTGACAACTGCACTTCCTCATTCATTGCAGTCGGCAGAGAGAGCGGTACAGAGCGGTGAATGAAGCGATTATTTGACTTTTGAAAAAAATAAAAAATAAATAAAGTCCCGATCAGGGATTAAGAAGGGGAATTTAATACATTTGTGTCACATACAAAACAGTCCTGCATCGCTTTCCAATCCTTTGAACAAGAACGTGCGCGGCACTGGGGCTGGGACAGGTGGGGGCGTGGGTTGGGGCGTGAGAAGCTCTGTTGAGGACAACTGGAACACAGCTTTATTGGCTGAATAAAAACTCTGTTTTTATTGGCTGGAAAACGGTGGGTCACTTTTTCTTTTTAGAAATGCTTATTTACCACCTGGAGAAGCAAGGGGACAATTTTTTTTCTCCAGAGATTACCTGGCTAACATCAGTCTGTCAGGAGATGTGGCAGAGTGAAGAAATATGTTTATAAAAAATGTTACATACAGCTCCTTTAAACCCAAATGTGAGGCTTCTGAAAATTATACCATACCATACCAGTTTATTTATAAAGCACTTAAAAATACAGCATCAGCCGTCCGAAGTGCTGTACAAGAATAAAAACAAGCACAAAACAATAAAAACAATCAATCTCAATCATATAAATATCAGAACATCACAAGTAAAATAATACAACATTAAAACAGAGATGTGAACTCATTCTGGTTTAAAAGCCAATGAAAACATATGTGTTTTTAAACGAGTTTTAAAAACAGATATTGATGGGGCCTGCCTGACCTTCAGTGGCAGCTCGTTCCACAATTTAGGAGCCAGAGCTGAAAATGCTCTGTCTCCTCTGGTCTTATAAAAGGTTTTCGGGACTGCTAAAAGCATCTGGTCAGCGGATCTAAGAGCACGTGATGGCACATAAAGTTGAAGCAGTTCAGACAGATAAGAGGGACTAAAACCGTTCAAAGACTTAAAAACAAACAATAAAACTTTAAAATGGATCGAAACTGGACAGGAAGCCAATGAAGGGATTATGTTAATTTCTACACGCTCAATACTGGGTTGGGGCTCCCTTTTGCATGAATTACTGCATCAAAGTGGCATGGCATGGAGGTGATCAGCCGGTGGCACTGAAGGTGTAATGGAAGCCCAGGTAGCTTAGATAGCAGTCTTCAGGTCATCTGCATTGTTGGTTCTAGTGTTTCTCACCTTCCTCTTGACAATAGCCCATAGATTCTGTATGGGGTTCAGGTCAGATGAGTTTGCTGGCCAGTCATGCTCAGTAACACCATGATCTGAACCAACTTTTGATACATTTGGCAGTGTGGCCGTGGTGTAGTGGTAATGGCAGTCGTCTCCCGATCGGAAAGTTGGCGGTTCGACTCCCGGGACCCGCACCATGTGTCGTTGTGTCCTTGGGCAAGACACTTAACCCTGAGTTGCTCCCGGTAGGACTGGAAAGCACCTTGCATGGTAGTCTGCCGCCACCGGTTTATGAATGTGTGTAGCATTCAATATATGTGTAGCACTTTGAGATTTTCAGTAATGAAAAGTGCGTTATAAATTGAATTAATTATTATTATTATTCAGAGAGTCAGAGTCAGAGAGTCTTTATTGTCATTTGCACCGCATGTGGTACATGTGATGAAAACGAGATTATGTACACAGGGTCCCAGTTACATCCAACAACAAATGCAAGAGAAAAACAGTAATAACATCTAGGAATTAACTAAGAAAAACATCAACTAGTAATACACTAAGCCCTAATGTAGTAGAAAAACATCATTATAAACAGCAGCACGAACATGAGTCTGTATGAGCAGATGGTCACAAATGAACACAGCAACAAGAAAACAGATCAGCATCAGCATGATGTGATATTTTGCAGTGATTATTCTTATTATTTATTTATTCATGAGTCTAACAGCCTCAGGGTAGAAGCTGTTCCTCAGTCTAGTGGTTCTACATTTGATGCTCCTCAACCTCCGTCCTGAGGGGAGTGGGGCAAAGAGTGAGTGTGCTGGGTGAGTGAGGTCTTTCATGATGCAGGTGGCTCTTTTCCTGCATCTGGAGGTGTAAATGTCTGTGATGGTGGGGAGACTGACTCCAACAGACTTCTGTGCAGCCTTCACCACTCTCTGTAGAGCTTTCCTCTCTGCAACTGTGCAGCCTCCATGCCACACATTGATGCTGGAGCACAGGATGCTCTCCACTGCACACCTGTAGAAGGAGGTGAGGACTGGGCTGCTCAGACCAGCTCGTCTCAGCCGTCTGAGGAAGTAGAGTCTCTGATGACCTTTCTTGATCAGGCTGGTGGTGTTGTTGCTCCAGCTGAGGTTATCATTCAAGTGTACACCCAAGTATTTGTAGCTGGAGACCACTTCACTGTGTTGTGGGTGTGTTTGTTCCTTCTGAAGTCCACAATCATCTCCTTTGTCTTCTTCACATTCATGTGAAGGTTATTCTCTTTGCACCAGCTCTCCAGGTGTTCCACCTCCTGTCTGTAGCTGGACTCATCATTGTTTGTGATGCATCCCACCACCGCTGTATCATCTGCAAACTTAACAATATGACAGCCTGGATGTGTGGCTGTACAATCATATGTGAGCAGAGTGAACAGAAGAGGGCAGAACAGAAGAAAAGTCCTGCTGTAAAATGAAATAATCTCCATAAAGCTCAACAGCAGAAGGAAACAAAATATTCTAAAATTTGCTGGTAGATGCTTCATTGACTGTGAACTTTAGAAAACCAAGTGGACCAACACCAGCAGATGGCATGGACACAAACCATCACTGACTGTGGGAACTTCACTCTGGACTTCAAGTACCGTAACATGGATTCTGGGACTCTCCACTCTTCCGCCAGACACTGGGACCTTGATTTCCAAATGACATGCAGAATTTGCTTTAATCTGAAATAAGGATGTAGGACCACTGAGCAACAGTCCAGTTCTATGTCTCCTCAACCAGGTAAGACACTTCTGACCTAGTCTCTTGGTTCAGGAGTGGCTGGATTTGAGGAGTGAGACATTTGTAGCTCATGTCAAGGATTTGTCTATGTATGGTGACTTTTGAAGCTTTGACTCCAGCCTCAGTCTACTTGCTGTGAAGCTCTCCCAAATTCTTCAATGGTTTTTGCTCTAAATTTTCTCAAGGCTGCATTTATCTGTTTTTGGTGCACATTTTCCTACCACACTTTTTCCCTTCCACTTAACTTTCTATGAATATGCTTGGATACAGTGCTGTATCCCGTATAAATAAATGTTTCAAAGTCAAAAGTCAAGTCAAAGTCAACTTTATTGTCAGAACTGCAATATGTACAGGACATACACAGGATTGAAATTGCGTTTCTCTCTGTCCCTCGGTGCAACAGTAACCATTTAAATACTAAAACATTTAATAAACATAAGCATAAAATAGTAAAAGTGTAACACTGTCCTGAGTTTTTGCATAGTAGTATAAAAGTATGAAAATTTACACCAACAGCAACACTAAAACACTAAACTCTAAAATGTTCAAACAGTCCTTTGATGTAATTGGTCCTTGTGTTTTGTCATTTATTAACAGCTGTCTATCTTCAGGTTTTGTGCCATCTGCTTTCAAACATGCTGTGGTCAGGCCTCTTCTCAAAAAACCAGGCCTAGATCCTACAGCTCTCTCTAATTTCAGACCAGTTTCCCATCTGTCATTTCTATCAAAGGTCCTAGAAAAGATTGTTTTTATTCAACTTCAATCTTTTCTAGAACTCAACAACCTGTTTGAAAAATTTCAGTCAGGTTTTCGAGCTCGTCACAGTACTGAATCTGCACTGCTCAAAGTACAGAATGACATTCTTCTGTCCCTGGATGCAAAAAACCCTGCTCTGCTGGTGATGTTAGACCTCTCAGCAGCTTTTGACACCGTCGACCATCAGGTACTAATCAACCGCTTGTCTCAGCAGGTTGGCCTCCAGGGAGCTGTGCTTGAGTGGTTCAAATCTTACCTGTCTGGGAGAACTTTTTCTGTCATGATAGGCGATCTGTCCTCCTCTTCATCAACCCCTCTGACCTCTGGCGTACCACAGGGATCTATTCTAGGGCCAGTCCTTTTCTCTCTTTACATGCTGCCATTAGGATCAATCATTGCACGTCATAACCTGTCTTTTCACATGTATGCAGACGATTTACAAATCTATCTGCCAGTCACTCCCAACCCCTCACCCAGTTCAAACACTCTTGTCAACTGCTTAAATGACATTAAGCACTGGCTCTCTCAAAACTTCCTCCACCTAAACACAGATAAAACTGAATGCATTTTATTTAGTGCTCCTGGTGACACCAGCAACATCCTTCCCAGTCCCAGTGTTGGTTTTCCCCTCCCCCATTTCAACCCGGTGGTCAGAAATCTTGGAGTGCAGCTTGACTCCAACTTAAAGTTTGATAAACAGATCAGTTCTGTTGTCAAGACCAGCTTCTTTCAGCTCCGACTGCTCTCCAAAGTCAAGTCATTTCTCAGCCGTGGTGATCTGGAGAAGGCCATCCATGCCTTTGTGACCTCCAGACTTGACTATTGTAATGCTTTGTATGTTGGTATTAATCAATCCTCCATCTCCCGTTTACAGCTTGTACAGAACTCTGCCGCGCGCTTTTTGACCAACACACGAAAATATGAACACATCACTCCTGTCCTGTCCTCTCTACACTGGCTCCCGGTTCAGTTCAGGATACAGTTCAAGCTGCTCCTGTTTGTTTTCAAAGCTCTGAATGGACTTGCACCTCTCTACATCTCAGAACTTTTGAAAGCCCATCAGCCCGGCAGAGATTTACGATCTGCCAGTCAACACCTGCTGGAGGTGCCTCGCTCAAGGTACAAACAATGGGGAGACCGGTCATTTTCTGTTGCCGGCCCTAAAGCCTGGAACAGTCTCCCCCTTGAGCTGCGTGCCACCTCTGATCTGACTCTGTTCAAAACCAGACTGAAGACCCACTTGTTCAAAAAAGCTTTCAGTGTGTAACTTTTATTACTTTTGGTATTTTAATATGTAGCATTTTTTATTTCCATTGCCTTTTTATTTCCACTTGTTCAAATAAGCTTCCAGTGTGTAACTTTTATTACTTTTGGTATTTTAATATGTAACATTTTTTTTATTTTTTATTTCCATTGCCTTTTTATTTCCACTTGTTCAAAAAAG
The DNA here is from genome assembly GCA_038048925.1 of Garcialebias charrua. NCBI lineage: Eukaryota > Metazoa > Chordata > Actinopteri > Cyprinodontiformes > Rivulidae > Garcialebias > Garcialebias charrua. Next base: position 1,011 of record JBBPBX010044501.1, on the reverse strand, counting down.
CTTTCAGTGTGTACCGGTAACTTTTATTACTTGTGTTATTTTAGTGTTATTTTAGTATGTAGCATTTTTTATTTCCATAGCATTTTTTATTTCCATTGCCTTCTTTTATTGCTGTTGTTTCCTATTCTATTTTCATTGATTTATTGTTCCAGTTTATTCATCTTTTTATCCTGTTAAGCACCTTGGTCAATGCAAGGCATTGTAGGAAGGTGCTATACAAATAAAGTTTATTATTATTATTATTATAATGAACATAAGCATAAAATGAAATAATAAAAGTGTAATACTGTCCTGAGTTTTTGCATAGTAGTATAAAAAGTATAAAAAGTATATCTATAAAATAAACTGAAGGTTCTAGCATTGACATTTGCAAAGAGTGGCAAAGCAGCATATGAGTTAATGTACACAGTATATGTATGAGGTAGTTGATGTTGGTATAGAGGCAAAGTGGCATATGCAGTAAGGCACATAAGGCACATTGGGCATCCTTAAATAAGGCTAGTCAGAGAATACTGTATATGTATCAGCAGTAGTGTAGATATAAAAGTAGTGTAAATGTAAACAGTAGTAATAAATGTAAACAGTAGTAATAAATGTAAACAGTATTAATAAATGTAAACAGTGAATGTAAACAGTAGTATGACTATAGGCAGTAATGTAATACAAACATTAGTGCAAATATGAGAAGTAGTGCAAACTGAATGAGCACATGACCGAGAGTTTAGTGAATAACCCGTTTGATGACACAGAGTCCAGTGTTAAAATCTTTGTGTTGTGTGGTAATGAAAGTTTTTTGTGTTAAGGCAGTTCAAATGGGAGGGGAGGCAGAGCAGGCAGAGTGTTTAGCATCCTGACTGCCTGATGAACTTTTTTTTTTGTATCTTTCTGTACCCTACTTTTTTGCAATTATCTTTTGTAGCATTCCCCCTTAAAGAAGGTGTCAATGACTGTCTTCTGGACATTTGTCAAGTAAGCAGTCTTCCCCATGAAGAAATATATATATATATATAT
>JBBPBX010044500.1:0-27437 GCA_038048925.1 Garcialebias charrua | reverse complement strand
GGACAGTGGACCCCAAGTCCTTGAAGTGCTGCACCTTTGCGACCTCTGCTCCTTGTAGCCTCACTGTTCCACTGGCCTCCCTCTCATTCACACACATGTACTCTGTCTTACTACGGCTGACTTTCATTACTCTTCTTTCAAGTGCATACCTCCACCTCTCCAAGTTCTCTTCCACCTTTTCTCACCACAGATCCCAATGTCATCTTCAAACATCATAGTTTATGGGGATTCCTGCCTGACCTCATCTATTAGTCGGTCCATCACCAGAACAAACAAGAAGGGGCTCAGAGACTATCCTTGATGCACTCCCCCCTCCACCTTGAAGCTATCTGTCACTCCTAAAGCACATCTCACCACTGTCCTGCTGTCTTCATACATGTCCTGTACCAGTCTAACATACTTCTCTCCCACTCCAGATTTCCTCATGCAACACACCTTCTCTCTTGGTAATAATAATAATAATAATAATTAATTCAATTTATAACGCACTTTTCATTACTGAAAATCTCAAAGTGCTACACATATATTGAATGCTACACACATTCATAAACCGGTGGCGGCAGACTACCATGCAAGGTGCTTTCCAGTCCTACCGGGAGCAACTCAGGGTTAAGTGTCTTGCCCAAGGACACAACGACACATAGTGCGGGTCCCGGGAGTCGAACCGCCAACTTTCCGATCGGGAGACGACTGCCATTACCACTACACCACGGCCGCCCCTGGTACTCTGTCATATGCTTTTTCTAATCCACAAACACACAATAGAGTCCTTTCTGACCCTCTCTGTACTTCTCTATCAACATCCTCAAAGCAAAGATGGCATCACTCTTTATTGGGTTGAATCCATACTGCTGCTCACAGATAGTCACCTCTTGTCTAAGTCTATCTTCTCCAAGTCTCTGTCACATCACCTATATGTGCAAATTATTTTCAGTATTGCCTATCATTATGTAAAGCGTGTGATGTTGTGATTGCATGAGCGGGTGTGTGTTAATTTGTGTGTTACACAAACATGAACCACTAGTTGGATTTTATTGGACCGAGTAAGTACTATTTATGTTCATCTACAATATACTTTTTCAATTCAACTCATTCTGAGATGGCTGTCAGTTAATTGAACTTGAAAACATAACTGTCCAAATCGTAATTCATAAATTATACAGACATTGAATTTTGATTAGGTTCAGTGGTAGCAGGAGTCTGCTCATTCAATATCAGAACAAAGGCTTTGTTCCATAATTATTATTATTATTTTATCATTGATGATCTGAGCAACTCTAATTTTCAAAGGTAGAGTGTTTTGTGTAAAAATAACTTCCACGTCTAGTTTTAAGTCAGGATCTAGGAACACACAGAAAGAGCTTTTTATGATTCAGGAGTTCTGATTAATAACCTGGTACCAAGCCTTTAAGACTTTTATAAACAAAAACTTGCAAAACTTTGGGAGATTATAGTATTAGGGTAAACATGTTTTAGCTGTATAGATATTTGAAACTGAGCAGTGGTTCATATTTCAGCAGGGCAGTGATGCGTAAACCAGTGGTTCCCAACTCTGGTCCTTGAGGAACACCATGCTTCATGTTTTAGCTGTTTCCCTGCTTTGACACATCTGATTTGAATAAATGGGTGATTTACAGGCTTCTGCAGAACTGGAGGACATAGTAAAATCACTGAATCATGTATGTTAGAGCAGGGAAACAAGTAAAACATGAAGGATAGTGTTCCTCGAGGACAAGGGTTGCAAACCACTGGCTTAAAGGGATTGTGACATGATGTTGGAAATTTGCATATTTGTCACAACATATATATCTTATATCATTCAGCTCTGTTCGTTTTTGCAAAATAAATCATAAATATTTTACAATTTCATTCCAAGTTATGGACGTTTTTTCTCTGGGACACGCCCCTAAAAATCCGCGCATTTCCGCAAAACGTCATTGTGACGTGCAAACAGGGAGGAGGCAGAGCCTTGCCCGTTCGTTTGGTGTGTTAACTGCTTTCCATACAGATTATTTTTCTAAAAGACCGCGTCTTTGTTTTGTGTAACTTGAAAAATGCCATCACGTTGTTGCACATTTGGGTGTTCTAATATCAGCAGTGAACAAGTGAGCATTCACAAATTCCCAAAAGATGAGACTTCACCTATAATGGACAAGTACAGAGAAGAGGGACCCATGGTGTCCTACCAAAGAGTCGCATGTCTGCAGCGACCATCTTACTGCCGATCAGGTAACATCTGTAATTTTTTTTTATTCAGGGAGGGTTTATTAATGAGAGTTTTGGATGATTTACTGTCTCAAAATGATAGATCTCAGACACGATCGAGACTGTTAGCTCAGACCAAGAACAAAGAAGCTACATCACGAAGCTATCCTCACTTAGCTACTGTGTATGAAATAAACCGTGTCTAAATCACTTTTCAATTGATCTAGTGTCCAATAACTGTATTTGATGAATAATAACCCTTCGATTGCTTTAATACATTCATGTACTAACAATAGGTTGTGTTTGTTCGCTGCTAACACACTAGCCGAGATAGCTGCTAACACACTAGCCGAGATACAGGCCACGTTGCTATTTATGTATTTTTAAATTATGTCTGCGCGATCAAGTAACATCAGTAAGTTTTTTTATTCAGGGAGGGTTTATTAATGAGAGTTTTGGATGATTTACTGTCTTAAAATGATAGATCTCAGATGCGACCGGGACTCTGTTAGCTCAGCCCAAGAACAAAGAAGCCACATCACAAAGCTATCCTCACTTAGCTACTATGTAAAAAATAAACCGTGTCTAAATCACTTTTCAATTGATCGAGTGTCCAATAACTGTATGGGATGAATAACAACCCTTCGATTGCTTTAATACATTCATGTACGTGTTTGTTCGACATGCTCCGCCATTATTATTTACATGCGCGTTGAGCAGCGGCTTCCCTCGGGCACGTCACAATGACGTTTTGCGGAAGTGCACAGATTTTTAGGGGCGTTTCCCAGAGAAAAAACTACCATAACTTGGAATGAAATTGTAATATATTTATAATTTATTTTGCAAAAACGAACAGAGCTGAATGATATAAGATATATATGTTGTGACAAATATGCAAATTTCCAACATCATGTCACAATACCTTTAAACCCACTGCTAAAGAAACGCCCAAATGGTATAAAATGAAACCGTTGAATATCCTGGGATGTCCCAGTCAAAGCCCATACTCTGTTTAAAATACAATTTCTGGTTTGATTTAATGATTGTTGGACACAAGCATTACGTATTCATCTTGTAGGAGCTGGTTTTCCATGTTTACGCATGTTAACATTATCGTCTATCTGCTAAGTAATCATTAAGACTCACTTTATTTAAAGACACAGGGCACATTCAGAACAGCCACCTGCAACATCAAATCAAGTCTACATGCAGTCTGAAGCCTCCTGGCCCTGACATTTATTTTAGCCAAAATGGTTGAGAAAGAGAAAGATACACTTTTTGGCCTGATGCTAAAACTGCTCACAGGGAAAAAGGTCAAGGATGAACACGCAAAGCTGTTGCTCAACTCAAATGTCAAAGGCATTGTTAACCAGATGTTATTAGGTTGAATGGTGAGCAAATCAAACCAGATTAGACAGTAGAGTGTTTGATGGCAGAGAAATAGGTCTGCACCTGCTCCTATACTGTATGTCTTTTAGAGACCCTACATGGAGCCAGGTCTACTGGTTCCTGTTGTATATGTACCTCTTAAAAGGGGGGAAAACAGCAGAAACTGGACTGCTAAAAAAAAGATACATTTTGACTTCGTGCATTGATCCATTTTTTGCAGAAGTTTTCAACACCATTCTACCATTGAGTTTTTCCAGAGATACAACTGTTAGGTAAGGTTAAACCTTCCTCGCCACCTCTTATTCGCCGTTTCACATAATTTCATTTTATTTTATCTGTTCCTTCAAAATCACAGCCTTTTCTTGCCACGTTCATTCCCTCCCTCTATCATTTGCACACTTCTGTTTGTCTCTACAGTATTTGCTATGTGCCTGTCATGATGGTTCTGCAGGTGTACTGTAATCTGGTCCAAGGAATGAATTATGACTAAACAAACACTCGGCAAGAATAGATAACAAATGGTACCACATGAGAATGCAGAGAAAGGCCACTGTCTTTGTGTTGTTGACTGGAAACTGACAGCCACCTGTTTGGATTATTCTCTGTTGACAGACTGGAAGAGCTTTCCATGCAATGCTTTCCACTAAAGAAATGTATACAGCAGGACACTTTGCATGCCAGCGTTTTAAACTAAGATGTGTGAACTGAATGTGTGGCCATGATGCCTCTCAGCCAATGCACCACCAAAATTGTGTTTGTAAAATTCACAAAGTTGTAGCTTTTTACTTTTATATGCTAAGGTCAAGGAACAGCGGCAGTCATATTGAACGAGATTGTCTGCAAATGTTAATAGTTGCACCTGAGTAGACAAATTAAAATCCGAAAGTTTCCTTAAAATCTGTCAAGTGGTTTTTGAGATAATTTGCTAACAAACCAACAAAGTTAACTCCAACAGTAATTGACAAAATTGTAAGAAAAGATGTTGCACATATCTTTATGTGTGGTCACAAGTGCTCAGGTATTTTCAAACAAAACTAGAATACCTGGGTGATAGCATTTTTATTTTTTTTTCTAAGTTCAGTCGACTTTGGCGGCTATTTTGAATTGAGTCGAACAGTTAATCAGATGTAGATGTACAGTATACACAAATGTAACTTTTTGGAAAATTTCCAAAAAAAAATAGGCTTATTAGGCCATGTGACGTTTTGTAAATGGGTACACTGTGGTGTGTTGGTGAGGTATATTGCCTCATCTCTCTCTCACCCAGTAGGAGGAGCCAGCGAGGTGCTCCCCAGGTTTTACCAGGTGAAGAAGAAGAAGTGTTCGTGTGTAAATTCATTCATTCTGTTTCTGGTTTTGACGCTCGAAGGATTAAAGGCAACTGCTTGCAGATCAGTTTGTTTCTCCTTCTTCACACGCTACAGTGGTGACCCGCGTGAAATATGTCAAGACCAAACGAGGATGTTGTTTCTTCGTCGGACCCCGCCGCCGCAACGTCTGCCCAGCTGTTGCAGCCGAACCCAGCCGACTTTGCTCCCGCAGCGAGTGTTAAGCTCCCGGAGTTCTGGCAGAGTGACCCGGTTTCGTGGTTCCAGCACATCGAGGCACTCTTTCGCCTCCGAGGCGTGAACGCAGATGAAACCAGGTACTTCTTGGTCGTGTCAGCTCTGGATATGCAGTCAACCCGCAAAGCCATGCCGCTGCTGCGCGACCCGCCACACGTGGGCAAATATGGCGCCCTCAAAGAGTTTCTGCTTCGAAGGTACACTTTGACTTCAACTGAGAGGGCTGATAAACTGCTTTCCCTGCCTGGTTTGGGTGACGGCACGGCTGTGAACATGATGGACAAAATGCTGTCGCTACTTGGTTCAGACGACGGGGGTTTCCTTTTCCCTCACATTTTCCTGCGCCAGCTTCCGTCGCAAGTGAGGGCTACTTTGGCCAATTCCCCTTGTTTATCTACCGGTGATTACCGGGGTTTGGCGGAGGAGGCGGACCGGGTCCTGCTGGCTACCAGACGGTTCGCGGTGCAGAGTACATCGGTGGAGCCTGAGCAGACGGAGATGGAGGAGCCAGCGGCGGTTTCAGCTGTTGGCGCGCAAACTCGGCGGGGGAGCTCCCTTTGTTTCTACCACCGGAGGTTCGCAAACAAGGCTAAGCGCTGCATCCCACCATGCACATGGGTGTCGGGAAACGAGGAAACCGGTGCTCAGTAGCAGCTGTGGGCGCTGGCGAGCGAGGTGAGCTGCTCTTCGTCACAGACTCCCTGTCAGGACGTCGTTTTCTGGTTGACTCTGGTTCCCAGAAGAGTTTGGTCCACCCTGTTGGACCTGAATTAGCAGGCCGAGGCAGTGGCCCACTGCTAACTGCTGCTAACGGTTCTCCCATTGGAACTTTTGGCACTAGACGGGCAACAGTTTCTTTCCATGGTCGTGAGTTCGAGTGGGATTTTGTTGTTGCCTCAGTGACTGTTCCTATTATCGGTGCAGATTTTTTATGTGCTCATGGACTGTTAGTAGATGTTGCTAACCGCAGACTTATTGACGCTGTAACTTTTGCAACTTTCCCATGTGTGTCTGGGGGGGCTGGGCCGCTAACTCATGCTAATGTTTTAGTTTCAGGAGATGTTTTTCAAGGTTTGTTGGCAGAATTCCCCTCTTTAACTACACCTGCTTTTTCCTCTTCAGAAACTAAACACGGGGTCGAGCATTTCATCCCTACTACGGGACCGCCCGTTTTCGCACGTGCACGCCGCCTCGACGCTGTTAAACTGGCCATCGCTAAAGAGGAGTTTGGTACCATGGAGAGGTTGGGTATTGTTAGACGCTCTAACAGCCCGTGGGCCTCCCCCCTTCACATGGTACCAAAAGCAGACGGGTCGTGGCGCCCATGTGGCGATTTTCGCCGTTTAAATAACGTGACGACGCCTGATCGCTACCCCATTCCGCACATTCAGGACTTTTCTGTTCGGTTGTCGGGTGCTTCCATTTTTTCTAAGGTGGATCTGGTGCGCGGCTACCATCAAGTCCCAGTGCAGTCCAGCGATGTACCTAAAACTGCAGTAATCACCCCCTTTGGGCTTTTTGAGTTCCTCCGCATGCCGTTTGGACTAAAGGGGGCAGCACAGACTTTTCAAAGGCTGATGGACTCCGTGTTACGTGGCCTCGATTTTGTGTTTGTCTATCTGGACGACATTTTGGTGGCCAGCTCGTCAACCGAGGAGCACCTGTTGCACCTGAAAGAAATTTTTCAGCGCTTGGATGCACATGGCTTGATCATTAATCCGGTTAAGTGCCAGTTTGGTTTACCGGTGATCGATTTTTTAGGTCATCGAATTTCCGCGCAGGGTGCAGTTCCATTGCCTGCCAAGGTGCAGGCGGTGGCAGAGTTCCCACGTCCTCTGGTGGTTAAAAAGTTGCAGGAGTTTTTAGGCATGGTGAACTTTTACAACAGGTTCATTCCCAATGCAGCCCATCTCCTGCAGCCTCTCTACGAGGCCCTGCGCTCAAGAAAGCCGACTGACACAGTGGTTTGGACCCCGGACCGGATCACTGCTTTTGATGGTGCTAAGTCCGCGTTAGCTAGCGCGGCACTCCTAGCCCATCCAGATTCAGAGGCCCCGATTGCGCTGACAACTGATGCTTCAGATATAGCTGTGGGGGCCGTTGTAGAGCAACGCGTTGGCGACGCATGGCAGCCGTTGGCATTTTTCAGCCGTAAATTGCGGGACTGCGAGCGCAAGTACAGCGTTTTTGACCGCGAGTTGTTGGCGCTGTTCTTAGCTACACGGCATTTTCGTTTTTTGCTGGAGGGTCGTTCGTTTACGGCTTATGTGGACCACAAACCACTCACGTTTGCAATGTCTAAAGTTTCGGAGCCCTGGTCAGCGCGTCAGCAACGGCACTTGGCGGCCATTTCAGAGTTTACAACGGACGTCCGCCATGTGGCTGGAAAATCCAACTCAGTGGCAGACTGTCTGTCACGGGTGCTCGTTTGTCCTGTGCTCCTCGGGGTAGATTTTTCTGCCATGGCCGCTGACCAACCGGGAGACGCTGATATAACTGCCCTTCGTGCCGGCGTTTCAGGTCTTAAGCTAGAGGAGGTCAAATTGGGAGAGGTTGGTCCTTTGATCCTGTGTGACGTTTCCACAGGCCGTGTCAAATAAGCACGAGATCCTGAACTGTTTCAATAAACATTTTGTTGCTTCTAGTTCATTATTTGACACAGTTACAAACGGAAAATCAGCCACTTTATCTAATAATCAAACTTCTACAAATCAAATCCCTCCTACAAGTCAACCATCTGTTAATCACACCTTCTCTTTTTCTCCGTTCTCAGTCAGTGAGGTAAATAAACTGTTAAATGATCTTGATCCAAAAAAATCTGCAGGTCCAGATGAACTTCCACCTTATTTCTTAAGGCTGGCTGCTCATATCATCACAGTCCCTGTGACCCACATCTTTAATCTGTCCATAAGCCAAAACACCATTCCGGATGCTTGGAAAACAGCCTTTGTTCTTCCTTTGCTGAAGGGAGGTGACCCCACCTCACTGAACAATTATCGACCGATCTCTAAACTCTGCATCTTAGCCAAGGTTCTAGAAAAACTGATAAACTCTCAGATCAAAAATTATCTGGACTCATTTAACATCTTACCTCTTCATCAATCTGGTTTCAGGAAAAAACACAGCACAACAACTGCTTCTCTGAAGGTTCTGAATGATGTTGTTGAAGCATTGGATGCTAAGGACTATTGTGCTGCACTTTTCTTAGACCTGTCTAAAGCTTTTGACACTGTGGATCATAACATCCTGTGTCATAAGCTCTCAGAAATCGGTTTCTCTGATCACACCATCGGTTGGTTTTCTAACTATCTTTCCAATCGGAGGCAATGTGTTCAACATAACGGTACTTCTTCCAGCTATTTAACAGTTAAAAATGGTGTACCACAAGGCTCAGTTTTAGGACCCACTCTCTTTACAATCTACATAGCTAATGTAGGTCACTGCATCCCTGATGCATCCTTACATTTCTATGCTGATGATACAGTTGTTTACTGCCGAGCTAAAACAGTTGCTAAGGCTTTCCTGTTACTGCAATCTGCTTTTGACATCATCCAGTCAGATTTGTTCCGTCTCAAACTTGTCCTAAATGCTGATAAAACAAAAGGGATGTTTTTTTCAAATAGGAAGGCGGTTCCAGCAGATCCTCCTCTGATTTTATCTTCAAATGGTGTCCCTATTGAGTTTGTTGATTCCTATAAATATCTGGGTATCCTGATCGATTCACATCTCTCTTTTAAACTCCACGTGGAAAACCTAGTGAAGAAACTGAAAGTTAAACTGGGTTTCTTTTTCAGAAACAGATCATGTCTATCACTGAATGTTAGGAAACGCCTTGTGTCTGTGACTTTCCTTCCCTCCATTGATTACGGTGACATTCTCTACATGAATGCTCCTACAAGCACCCTGCGGATGTTGGATGTTGTCTATCATGGTGCACTAAGATTCATAACTGGTTGTGATTATCGTACCCACCACTGCACCCTGTATTCACTGGTTAACTGGACATCATTAACCTCACGCAGACTCTTCCACTGGTACATTTTCATCTTTAAATCACTTCTTGGTCTGCTGCCCTCATACATCTCCTCCTACATGTCTTTACGTGAGTGCAGCTACAGTGTGCGCTCTCAGGACATGATTACCTGCAGTGTTCCGTCAGTGAGGACTGAACTTGGAAAAAGGGCCTTCTCCTACTCCGCTCCTGCTTCATGGAATATCTTACAAAAAGATCTGAAGCTCTCGACCTTGACTTCTCTAAATGGTTTTCAGAATCTGTTGGAATCCTGGCAAAAACCAATGCAGATTTGTTCCTGTCTTTGATTTTATACGTCTACCTTATAATGTTTTGCTAGTTTTTTGATACTTTGTTAAAAAAAAAAAAAAAAAAACTTTCTTTTGTTTTTTTCTCTCTTTTGTTTTCTATTGTTTATTGTTTGTTTGTTTATTGTTTAAGGAAATTCTACCACTGCTGTTCATTGTTCTTTAGTTTTAGCAGGTCGCTTTCGTAAATGAGCCCATGAGGTTCAAAAGATTTACCTGACTAAATAAAGGTTGAATGAAAAAAAACACGCCCAGTGGTTCCATCAGGTTGGCGCCGTCGCATTTTTGACTCTGTTCACTCTCTCTCGCACCCAGGTGTGCGCGCGTCTGTGAAACTAGTCAGCGCACGTTTTGTGTGGCCTGGTTTACGCAGAGAGGTGAGGAGTTGGGCAGCGGCTTGCGTGGCTTGTCAGCGTGCCAAGGTGCACCGGCACACTAAGGCACCACTGGAACCATTTCCCATTCCAGCCAAGCGTTTTGACCACGTGCATGTGGACTTAGTTGGTCCCCTGCCCCCATCACGGGGTTTCACACACCTGCTTACAGTGGTCGACCGCACAACCAGGTGGCCGGAGGTCGTTCCTCTTTCTTCCACAACTACCTCCGACGTGGCTGGTGCGTTCCTCTCCACTTGGGTTGCCCGTTTTGGTGTGCCCTCGGACATCACTTCAGACAGAGGTCCCCAGTTTATTTCAGGGCTCTGGTCCGAGATGGCGCGCTCCTTGGGGGTGCAGGTGCATCGCACTACCGCCTACCACCCTCAGGCTAACGGGTTGGTTGAACGTTTCCATCGGTCTCTTAAGGCGGCGTTACGTGCTGCGCTAACAGACGTTGGCTGGGTGGAGCGTTTGCCGTGGGTGCTGCTTGGGTTGCGATCAGCTCCTAAGGAGGACCTCAACGCTTCATCAGCCGAGTTGGTTTTTGGTCAGCCTTTACGAATCCCAGGGGAGTTTTTGTTAGACGCTGCCGCTCCACGGTTCCCCGAAGCGGTGGACCCCTATTCGCAGAGTAGTCTTTTGGTTCCGGGTCCTGTGCACCATTGTTTCCCGCAGGCGTTTGTGCCCACAGCACTCCAGTCTGCCCGTTTTGTTTTTGTGCGACGTGACGCCCACCGTTCGCCCCTCCAGCCTCCGTATGACGGGCCGTTTCGGGTGCTCGAAAGGGGCGCGAAAAGTTTTGTTTTAGACATGGGTGGGCGTAGAGAGCTGGTTACAGTGGACCGCCTGAAGCCAGCCTATGTGTTGGCTGATGAAGAGGTGTTGCCGGCTCAGGTTCCTAGACGCGGCCGCCCTCCTGCTCGACCCCATCTTCCGTTTTCTCCCCCCAACTGTGTTCCTCCCCCTGTGGCACAAAATGTTGTTCCTGCACGGGTGCCAGCTGTTTCTCCGCCCCCGAGTCGACGCAGTCGGTTCGGCAGGTTGATTAGGCCCCCTGTGAGAGACTGATATGTTTTGTATTTGCCCTTCTGGGTGTTCGGGGGGGGGGGCTGTGTGGTGTGTTGGTGAGGTATATGGCCTCATCTCTCTCTCACCCAGTAAGATTATGAGGAGGTCAATATTAATACTGACCTCTTTACCTTAATTAATCTACTTATTCAGATTGAATAGTAAATTCACGGATTCTGTTCTTTTTCAGTTTACCCAATATTTCTGTGATCTTTATGATGGATAAATACACAAAGCCATTAAGTGACAAAGACGTTAACTTAGTTTGATATGTCAAAGAGACACTATCATTTATTTAAAATAAATCAACTAAATTAACACCATTACACTTGATTGACATGATTTCACTTTCTTTCAATTTAAAACGTCAGCACACTTAAATTCAACACAACAGACATAAATATTGGATGTTAACATATTTAGTCTGTGGGCTCTTCAGCTTAAATATAGTTTCCAGCTTAGATTGAGAGGGAAAGAGTAGGAGGAAAGATTTAAGAAGAAATTATCATGAGCATGATACCAGAGTGACACTTCTCCTCCGACTTCTGCTAAAATCCAGGTACGTTTTGTAAACAGCTCTTTACCTTTTGACGACCGCCCGGTAAGAGGTGACCTTGTAGCCTTTCAGATGCACGGATCCTTGTGGGGACCAGTACGATACCTTCAAGCAAGGTTCTGGTTTACGTCTCCAACGTCTCCTGGTTTTGCTTGGTCATCAGAGAATATGTCAGCTTCAGGCCTCTGACTTCAAGATAAACTTATTCCAGGAAGGAATAGACAAAGTTCTTGATCTTACGCTTGTTCGAAGTAGACTCATAACAGCCTGTTATCAGTCCTTAGCTGAAGACGCCGGTCGTTAGCTCTTGACCACACGTGTCCAGCTCTTGGGAAAGTTCACATCTCTTGGAAGTTCCCAGCAACTCTGAGGAACCTGCTGGTTCCTTCCAAACTCTGCAGACTCTGCCGACTCCTGCAGACTTTCGCGTTCCAGCCACAGCTTAGAACTTAAAGCAGGATTCAAAGAGAGGAGTTCACTTGTCTTATCGCGACCCAAGGTTACAGCCAGAGCAGAGAGAGCTTTGTTTAGGAAAAGACAGAGAAACTGGAGCCTTGTTCATGAAAAACAACGGATTAAACTGTCTTCTTATTTCTAAACAAAACAGTCGGGTCTCTGTGACCCGAGATTGCACCTTTGACACAGCAGTGAACACAGTTTAACTCTCACAGAATAACACAGCTTAAAAGCACACATCATGAAAATGACAAAAGTTATTCTTTTGATCACATCAGCCTAAAATCAAAGATAGAAATAGTCTCTTTTGGTGACTATATTTATCAGATTATAGCTAAATGAATGATTTTGTAGTAAATGTCTTGCTTTACTGAGAGGTCAGTAAAGGTCATCACTGGACAGTTCAAAAGTACACAGGTGTCTTAAAAGTGGACAAGGTCATGCCCACTACATCTCCCCCCTTTTGGAAGCCATCGCCAGTCCTTGGGGATGGGGTCCAACACGAAAGGAAACCTTGAACTGTCTTTGATCTTGAAGTAATCCAGCAAGTGGAAAAGAAAAATCAAAAATTATAATCCCATAAAGTTTTTGGAAATTCCATACTGTTCGGAGGTAATCCCATTGCGAAAAGCTTTTAATCCTTTGGAAAACAAAGTCTGTGATCCCTTGGAAAGCAAAGTCTTATAATCCACAGCGGTAATTCCACAACGATTAGTTTTGTTGATTGATCAGCAACAATTGTTTTCATAATCAGCATGTAGAGGGGATCCCTCGATTGACGCAGAGGAGGCGACCCTTGGATGAAGGTTGAAGACCAAGCGTTGGAGCTGCAGGTCCCCACATCGAAGGTTGTTGGCTGGTTGGTTTCCAGTCAGTGCCACTCTGGTTCTATGTGTCATGCAATTATGTGGTTTTTTAGGTGGGCTTATGATTGGGATTTTACATTAAGCCTTACCTATATGCACCTGGTATGTAAGCTATCATGGTTTAGATCAGCTACAATTACCAATTAAGGGGTGGATCAATTCTGTAAAATTAGATATAGGGATTTGTACCTATAAAATTTTGGAGGGCTTCTGTAACGAAGGCCTCTAATTCCAAACTATTCCTCCATTCATTACTTAGTTTAGGTTAAACTAAAATAAAAAATGAAATATAGTTTGATCTAAATGTCTGTTGTCTTTTAGACGAACGACGTAGGATTTGGTATTCCTAATAAATTTTGAAGTCTATGGCGAGACTCATCAAAATGAATAGATAATCTAGAATAGAAACGATCGAATCGGTTCAATTTAGAAATTGTGAGACCAGTGTAGTTTATGGTACCTTGAGTAGCTTTAAACTACATTGACTCTTCGACGATTGAGATTTAACAAAACGAACTGCATGTTGGCATAGTTAAATCCATATCATTCATTAACCAATGTTAATACAAAACCTTTTTGGCTGGGAGTGTTCAGAACCAAACAATATCTCAACTAATGACAACAGTAATGACTAAACAACAAGGAAACAACGTTTCACTGCTTCGACACACTCTTGTCGTCAGATTCCAAAGTGCAACACACAAGAAAAACAGGTCTCAACTTTATGACCGAGGTCAAATTAAATCTCGTGGATTTAAACGGTTGTTAAGGTTAGTTTTTTGTTGTGGGTTTTAGGCTTAGCGTTTCTAAGTTCAAATTGGACAATGCGACTTATAGGGTGGAATACGGTAGTTTAAACCTGATTAGTTTATTTACTAACTTGTGTTTGGACGACCTTATTATCCCATGAAGTCGGTGAGTTTGTGAGATCTTTGTCTTTTGTGGAGTCATTGAACGCCTTGTAAGGTTTGATCTGATTTCGATGTACCCATTTAGCAATTGGCTCTTTGCGGCCTTTGCTGATTTTGATTTCGTAGACGACTGAGGACACTTTGTCTGTTATCAGATGAGGTCCAGTCCACCTGGGCATTAGTTTGCGGGCGAGAGTTCCGGTCCCGGACTCTCCTTTCCCGGTTGCTGGGGCGAACGTATAGTACCAGACTCTGTCTCCCACTTGGAGTTCATTGTGAGAGGCCTTTTGGTCGTAGTACGCCTTACGTCCTTCAGCGGATCTTTCCAGGTTTTTCTGGGCGAAAGCAAAAGTGTTTCTGAGGTGTACATTCAAATCTTTGTCTTTGGCATGGCCTAACATCACCCCCCTTTGGTCATGGGGGACCACGATCACAGGTGAGGACGTCCGTCCATGGGCACAAGTTAGGATGCCACCGTTTAGTTTAAGCTGTTCGCGCAGCTGAGAGAAGACGGTACACAGGAATCGTTTAGGATTTGGCCAACGTATCTTCTTACGTTTACCTCTTTCCGTGTAATTCAGGTGTGTCACAACCGTCGGCGCAGTCGCAGGTGTGTCTGATTGTACAGACTGCGACGGGTCACTGTCGTTGTGTGTGTCTTCCCACTTCTTGACTGAAGAGGGGCTCTTTGAGTCTGTAAAAACTATGTCATTTCTGATTAGTTCTAGACACAAATGTTCCTGAACCAAGGTTTCATCGAAAGCTTGGCTGATAGCCGATTTACCTGTCCCAGGGGACAGTACAGCAACCTCGGTGTGGGGTCCTTGGATCTCCACACCTTTCTCTACCTGTGGTAGGTAATGTGAGTTTGCCCCCTTCTTGTCTGATGAGGGGTCCTCGTAATCTGCAACAATGATGTCCAAGTGACTGTCAGCGTTTGGTTGACTGTCATTTTCTGGACTCAGATGCCCTTGAACCAAGGTTTCATTGAAAGCTTGGTTGATTGCCGAATTACCTGTCTCAGAGGACAGTACAGCGTCTTCGGTGTGGGATCCTTGGATCTCAACACCTTTCACTACCTGTGGTAGGCAGTGGTCAGGGAGTGCTGAATGTGTCAGCTCACAGAGGAGGTTCTCTTGTTGGGCCAGAGTTTGGTCCAACTTTTGGGTCTCTTCTGTCTCACCTGTAGTTGAAGGTTCACTTACCGGGCTCTCGTCCTCGGATGAGCAGTCCCTTGTGTCCTCTGCGGTACCTGCGGTTAGGCAGTCTGTATCACAACTAGGAGGCACTTTTATTGGCAGGGGTTTTCTCACTGTGCTCCACATTTTCTGTTGACCATAATCTACAATCGCGCCGAAGCGGTTTATAAAATCTTGGCCAACCAGAAATGGGAATGAGTCAAGTTTAGACACGTACACCGGGTGGTGTAGTGTCATTTCGCCAATCTGCATGTGAACCATAGCTATAGCTGTTAGGGTTGTTCTCGTCTCTGCGAGACCCTGTAGCTCAATAGCACATTTCTCAAAGGGTATTTGCCTGTCAACACCGTTAGCGGCGGTCCTCAGCTCCTCGAACAGCTTGGCCGACATAATAGTTATATCAGAACTGCCATCCAGGAGGGCTTCACGCTCAAGGACACCTTCCAGTGTGATAGGCAGGTAAGCTTTCTTAGCCACCCCCCTTTGTATAAAGTTACACAGAAACCTCACAGGTCTTGGCCCACGTTTCTGTTCACGTGTGACTCTGGCTGTGTACTCATGTTCACTGTCAGCATCTTGTTGGCTGTCAGCATCATGACCTTCAGGATGTTGTTGTGTGTCAGCAATTGGTTTGCTGTCAACATCCATGGCAATGTTGGTAGTAGTGTGCGCTGAGTTATTTGTGTGCTCTGAGTCTTTGTGAAAGACAGTGCTACACATCGCTCCAGGTTGGTCAATGTTGATAGTGTCATTATCAATGATAACGCCACTCATTGTATCAGGTTGGTCAAGCACAGTAACATTCAAATCTACTGACAAACTACTTACTTCCTCTGTCTCTTCCGAGCATAGAGGTGTTGGGCCATTATTCCTGGACATTCGTGACTCTTTGCCTGTCTTGAACTGTTCTGTTCGAGGCGCGGGAGGTGCAGTTCCAAGGCTCGGGGGTTTCTGTTGGGACCACGCATAGTTACATGAGTATAGGTCCTCATACTTCAATTTCTTTTGAAGTCCACCCACCGATGGACCTTGGTTTTCACCCACCTGGTTCGATCTGAACCATTGTGGGTCTCTTAGAGAGTGAACACCTACCTTTTGTGGTTCGTTGCTTGTCTCAGATTTTTCAATCTGAGGTGCTTTAGGGGCGGGGCTCCCTTTAAACCATTTTGAGTCACTGTTCCAGCTGGTACCAACATTTCGTTGTATGTCAGTTTGAAAATCTTGTTCATTCTTGCTAGTATTATCCAACTCTTTTAACAATCGACATATGTTCTCTACCTCTTCCGAGGTCAGAGGGCCTTTGAGACGACGGTGTTTATTCTCGCTTGTATTATCCAACTCTTTTAACACCCGACGTAAGTACTCTACCTCTTCCGAGTTCAGAGGGCCTTTGAGACGACGGTGTTTATTCTCGCTTTCTATAGGAGAGAGAACCTCTCCTATTTTTAGCGACTGTGATACGACCTTTCGACCTGGGCACACCTCAGAGGGTGTTTTGTTTTGCATGTGAGCCTCAACAGCAGTTACAGCGCACTGTGTCATCACTGATTGTTTAAACTGATGTTGTAGCTCAAGGCCTTTTTTGAGAAGTTTTTCTCTTTGTCGTTTGCTCTTCTGCCTGATCAATTCAATCTTTGCTTTGAGCAGTTGGTTATTTGTGGGCTCGGAGTTATCAAAGACAATGTCACGCACTGTACCAGTTCGGTCATCCTCTGTATCATTCAAGTTTTCAAACAACCAACTTATGTCCACTATCTCCTCAGAGCTTAGAGGTATGTTGCCTTTTTTCTGGAACTTCTGTGATTCATTGCCGGTCTCGGACTGTTCCGTTCGAGGGGCAGGAGGGGCTTGTCCTTGAACTGGGGGTTCCTGTTCGGACCCCCTTTTGTGATATGGTTTACTTTTGTGACCATCTTTCTTATCTTTAGGACGTGCGCCCCCCTTTTGAAATCGTTTTCCGTACTCTGGGTCTTGTCTGAGCCACTGCGGTTCATAGTTCCAGCGGGCATCAACATGTCGTGGTTTGTTAGTTTGAAAAACATGTTTCTTCTCGCCTTTTTTAGGAGAGGGAGTTGATGAACTTGTCCCTTCCAGCTCCAGCGAGTGGGATTTGACCTTTTCTTGGTAATGTAGTTCACGCTCTGGTTTTGTTTTTAACCAGATCGGGTCATTGTTTTGTCTGTGAGCGTCACAAACATTTACAGCACCCCGTTGTGTTTTTGATTCGCCTAACAAACGTTCGAACTCAAGTTTTTTTCGGTGATCTTCTTCACGTTCTTGAATGTGCTTCTGCTTTAATACTTCCAGCTCTTCACGCCTTGATGCGATCAGCTTGAAAGCTTCATCATAATTGTCATATCCCATCTTTGTTTTGAAATTTCTCCAAATTAATGAGAGATGTTTGTTTGAATCAATAAGACGGTATTTATAATAGTGTATGCAAATAAATGCTTTCTTAGCGGTGAGTTATTTAACTAAAACAGCTTTCTGGGTTTGTTCCTGTAATCTATAAACAAGTCTTTCCTTCATTCAGTACCTTTTTATTTATTTTAGGCTTTACCTTCAATGAAAAATATGGTAAGTTAAGCCTTCGTGGCCGTATTAACTTAATAGACCTATCTTTTAAAACAATTACTATTAAACCACGCTTAATGTTTTCTGTCTTTCACTCAAACGCCTTCTTAAAGATTTCAAATAAATGCAATGTTCACACTAAAATGTTAGCAGATTTTGTTTTATTTTGCTCCAAGAGAATGTATTTCAGATTCAGTAAAACTGTTTGAGTTGCCGCAGTTATCTGGAGTGAAAAATGTAATTTTGTTTGTTATTTTAAACTTTTTATTTAAAATAAACTGGAGTCATTAATTGTACACAGAAAAACGTTAAAAATGCCATTTTTAACTAAAAGTGTGCAGTTGTGCACACCAATTCTGTTTAAAATTCAGAGATGTGAAGAGCTTAATGTGGAAATGCTCTGTTCTCCATCATTTTTTATTTATTTTTTAATTTGAAAATCAAATAAAAATGCTTTTTTGAGTGTTATTTTAAATCTCTTCAGTATTTAAAATGAGCATAAATTGTTTGTCTGTACCTCTGTTATTCTAAAATTTGTATTTCTAAAATTTGTATTTAGAATAAACAGGAGTTTTTGTTTGTGTACAGAACAATTTTAAAGCTGGTAATTCACCATAAAAATGCTGACTTCTCATGAAGTTCTATGAGAAAACTCATCTGTTAACGTCTTTTAACCAACAGGGGGCAGATTCAAGTCTTAAACTTATCACGAGATGACCTTTCCTTTCTACTTCCAGCCGCTAGAGACGGCTTGGTTGACTTCTTGCAGCCTAGCCGTTAGCTTGCGAGTAGCATCTAACAACTCGGTAAAAATATCAACATTGGAAAGAGTTTGAGCCAGTATGTGATAAACGTCCGAACTGCGTTCTTGTCAGAGACACATCTGTATGATTAGACAGTTTAGATGGCTTAAATTGAGTTTTTAAACTTTTAGTGAGATCTCCGTTTGTCTTGTGTTGAGGGACACGTAGTCTGAAGACAGGGAGGGGGCGGGCCGACGTAGCAGCGTGCGTGGCGCGTCACCAGCTTCCAGCGAGGCAGAGCTCGCTACTCAGATACGTGACGTCAACCAATCAATCACAGCGCTTGTAGTTCATTTCCCAAGCAACCATGGTGAATGTAGTTTTATTACCTTCAACCAGTGCAGTGCCGGAAATGACGACAAAGTGGGTTGTTCGCAACAGCGTGCGTTCCCAAATCAGCGAATCAGCGTTCGCTACGAGAGTGATTGACAGCTCACAGCCCTCGTTCATCCAATCACAGCTCATAAACAAAACGTGTTGGACACGTAGCTCTTTAACGTTACCTTAGCACAACAGAACACAACGTTATAGACTCTTAAACAACTCAAACGCTTCAAATTAACTTCCCAAAATTCTGAAACGTGGCAATCACATTTAAAACAGGCACAACTTAGCTACGCTTAGTAACCCAGCACCGCAGCTGTTGAACAAACACGGACTCTCTCAGAGCGCGTCAAGGTCTGTTCCGGTCCACTTTTTCATGGAGCAGAAACTCTGGTCTGAACAGAACCACTATCCGACAACTTTCTAACAGTAATATGCTTCTTTGACCTGCTCTAACATGTAAAATACCAGCACAGCAATCTTGTAGATGTTAAATTAGCTTTTCAGGCAATTTGACTCGGCGGTCATTTTGCAGTGAGATTGCCTCAGCTTGTGCACAACGTAATCTGGACCGGGTCCTTATCAGAACCACCAGACACTTCCAACACAGCGTGACAGATCCCCACCAAACTACTTATAGCGTTTCAAAAGTTGAACAAATAACAATTTCAGCTTCAAATGTCATTAACTGCAGTCCTGCAATCGTTCTGAACACTTTTCCAGCCAAAATAATTAATCTGTTAGAGTCTAAAACTTGGATCCTAATATGCAAACATGACGTTACAGTTCATGAGAGATCACAGATTTATCAATAAACTTTCAGAAAACTCGTACGAGGCCACCAGATGAAGTAAACATGAGGGAGACCACATATTGTGTCTTTTTAAACACATACGGTGTCACCCAGATGTAAAGGATTTTGAGGGGGTCAGTATTAATCTGACCTCTTTACCTTAATTAATTTACTTATTCAGATTGAATAGTAATTTCACGGATTCTTTTCTTTTTCAGTTTACCCAATATTTCTGTGATCTTTATGATGGATAAATAAAACAGAAGCCATAGAGTGACAATGGACATTAACTTAGTTTGATATGTCAAAGAGACACTATCATTTATTTAAAATGAATCAACTAAAATCAACACCATTACACTTGATTGACATGATTTCACTTTCTTTCAAATTAACACGTCAGCACAGTTAAATTTAACACAACAGACTTCAATACTGGATGTTAAACATATTTAGTCTGTGGGCTCTTTAGCTTAAAATAGTTTCCAGCTTAGAATTGAGGGAAAAAGATAGGAGGAAAGATGGAGAGATGGGTTAAAGGAAATTGTCTTGAGCATGATACCAAAAGTGACACTTCCATCCGACTTCTGCTAAAATCCAGGTACGTTTTGTAAACAGCTCTTTACCTTCGACGACGAGTCTGATAAAGAAATGACACCAGCCTTCAGATGCACAGAGTCCTTCAGGCCCAGCACGTCCAAAACTGGTTCTAGTTTACGTTTTCAACGTCTCCTGGGTTCCGCGTTGGTCATCAGAAAATGCGTCAGCTCCTGGCCTCTGACTTCAAGATAAACTTATTCCAGGAAGGAATAAACAAAGTTTTGAGCTTACGCTCGTTCGAAGTGGACTCATAACAGCATGTTATTTAGTCCTTAGCTGAATGACTGTCCTTGGCGGGTGACAGGCATTCATTCAGCTCTTTGGGACGTCTTCATGTCTTGAAGTTCCCAGAAACTCATAGGAACTAACTCGTTCCTTCAAAACTCATCCGTTCCAGCAACACCTTAGAACTTAAAGAAGGATCTAAGAGATGAGAGAGACTTGTGTCTTTTTCATTGGTCCGTGGACCAGTCGAGCAATTCACTTGCCGTTATCACGACCCAAGGTTACAGCCCGAGCAGAGGGAAATTGTTTAGGAAAAAGACAGAGAAGCTGGAGTCGTTCTCATAAAACAACAGATTAACTGTCTTCTGCCTTTCTAAACAAAGCGGCCGGGTCTCTGTGACCCGAGACTTCAACTTTAACACAGCAGTGAACACAGTTTAACTCTTACAGAATAACACAGCTTAAAAGCACACATCATGAAAATGACAAAATGTTATTCTTTTGATTACATTAGAATAAAATTAAAGAAGCCAATAGTCTCTTTTGGTGACTATGTTCTCAGATTTCAACTAATGGAATAATTTGTAGTAAATGTCTTGTTTTACTGAGAGGTCAGTAAAGGTCATCTCTGGAACAGTTCAAACACACACAGGCGTATCAAGTGGACACGGTCATGCCCACTACACAGCTAAACTGGACTGCCCGTAACTGCGCAGCGGACTCGGTGGGGCTACATGCTAACAGTTGTTGCTAATGGCGGCGCTGGCAGACGGCTTTTGGTAAGTTATTAAAACATATTAAAACATTTTAATGACGAATTAGGTTTGTTGTGTTGAAGCACTTCGTTGAACTTCCTCCACGAGGTACTTTTTCGTCGCAACCTCGCACGTTTTGCAGAGGCACAAGAGCACCCCCTGGTGGGCAGTGTGATAAGTGCAAAAAGCTTACGGCACCTGGTATTCCCAGGCGGTCTCCCATCCAAGTACTAACCAGGCCCGACCCTGCTTAGCTTCTGAGATCAGACGAGATCGGGCGTGTTCAGGGTGGTATGGCCGTAAACGAAGAATTCACTCACAAATAGGACTTTTAAAGTTTTACCAACAAGGAAACCCGTTGCATGCTAACTGTTGTCCTCAACTTCTTTGTTCATGAAAACAACCATTTAAAGCAGGGCTTCTCAAGAGTTTTGGCTTCAGAGGAGAAAAAAGTTTCAAGGACACACGTCACAACCCTCATGTTTATCAAATCATTTTCTTCAAAATGTCTCTTTAAGGAAATTCTACCATTGCTGTTCATCACTCTTTAGTTTGTAGCAGGTCGCTCTTGTAAATGAGTCCACGAGACTCAACGAGATTTACCTGACTAAATAAAGGTTGAAAGAATGAAAAACAGTGTCAAAAACCACTTCAAAAACTTTACCTATTCACATAATGAACATAATAAATGTATTGAAAGCAGCCAAGAAGGTTGAAGAGAATTGATCAATTTGCCCAAGGCTGTTAAAAGGCCAGTCCAGATGAGCCCAAAGAGTAAAAGTGATTGTGTTCCTCCAGTTGTTTTACATTTGTTAAGTGTGTGAGTAGAGGCACAAGAGCACCCCCTGGTGGGCAGTGTGATGAGTGCAAAAAGCTTACGGCACCTGGTATTCCCAGGCGGTCTCCCATCCAAGTACTAACCAGGCCCGACCCTGCTTAGCTTCCGAGATCAGACGAGATCGGGCGTGTTCAGGGTGGTATGGCCGTAAACGAAGAATTCACTCACAAATAGGACTTTTAAAGTGTTACCAACAGGGAAACCCGTTGCATGTTAACTGTTGTCCTCAACTTCTTTGTTCATGAAAACAACCATTTAAAGCAGGGCTTCTCAAGAGTTTTGGCTTCAGAGGAGAAAAAAGTTTCAAGGACACACGTCACAACCCTCATGTTTATCAAATCATTTTCTTCAAAATGTCTCTTTAAGGAAATTCTACCATTGCTGTTCATCACTCTTTAGTTTGTAGCAGGTCGCTCTTGTAAATGAGTCCACGAGACTCAACGAGATTTACCTGACTAAATAAAGGTTGAAAGAATGAAAAACAGTGTCAAAAACCACTTCAAAAACTTTACCTATTCACATAATGAACATAATAAATGTATTGAAAGCAGCCAAGAAGGTTGAAGAGAATTGATCAATTTGCCCAAGGCTGTTAAAAGGCCAGTCCAGAT
This sequence comes from Garcialebias charrua, assembly GCA_038048925.1. Classification (NCBI taxonomy): domain Eukaryota; kingdom Metazoa; phylum Chordata; class Actinopteri; order Cyprinodontiformes; family Rivulidae; genus Garcialebias; species Garcialebias charrua. The sequence continues at coordinate 5,002 of JBBPBX010044500.1, read as the reverse complement.
GAGCCCAAAGAGTAAAAGTGATTGTGTTCCTCCAGTTGTTTTACATTTGTTAAGTGTGTGAGTAGAGGCACAAGAGCACCCCCTGGTGGGCAGTGTGATGAGTGCAAAAAGCTTACGGCACCTGGTATTCCCAGGCGGTCTCCCATCCAAGTACTAACCAGGCCCGACCCTGCTTAGCTTCCGAGATCAGACGAGATCGGGCGTGTTCAGGGTGGTATGGCCGTAAACGAAGAATTCACTCACAAATAGGACTTTTAAAGTGTTACCAACAGGGAAACCCGTTGCATGTTAACTGTTGTCCTCAACTTCTTTGTTCATGAAAACAACCATTTAAAGCAGGGCTTCTCAAGAGTTTTGGCTTCAGAGGAGAAAAAAGTTTCAAGGACACACGTCACAACCCTCATGTTTATCAAATCATTTTCTTCAAAATGTCTCTTTAAGGAAATTCTACCATTGCTGTTCATCACTCTTTAGTTTGTAGCAGGTCGCTCTTGTAAATGAGTCCACGAGACTCAACGAGATTTACCTGACTAAATAAAGGTTGAAAGAATGAAAAACAGTGTCAAAAACCACTTCAAAAACTTTACCTATTCACATAATGAACATAATAAATGTATTGAAAGCAGCCAAGAAGGTTGAAGAGAATTGATCAATTTGCCCAAGGCTGTTAAAAGGCCAGTCCAGATGAGCCCAAAGAGTAAAAGTGATTGTGTTCCTCCAGTTGTTTTACATTTGTTAAGTGTGTGAGTAGAGGCACAAGAGCACCCCCTGGTGGGCAGTGTGATGAGTGCAAAAAGCTTACGGCACCTGGTATTCCCAGGCGGTCTCCCATCCAAGTACTAACCAGGCCCGACCCTGCTTAGCTTCCGAGATCAGACGAGATCGGGCGTGTTCAGGGTGGTATGGCCGTAAACGAAGAATTCACTCACAAATAGGACTTTTAAAGTGTTACCAACAGGGAAACCCGTTGCATGTTAACTGTTGTCCTCAACTTCTTTGTTCATGAAAACAACCATTTAAAGCAGGGCTTCTCAAGAGTTTTGGCTTCAGAGGAGAAAAAAGTTTCAAGGACACACGTCACAACCCTCATGTTTATCAAATCATTTTCTTCAAAATGTCTCTTTAAGGAAATTCTACCATTGCTGTTCATCACTCTTTAGTTTGTAGCAGGTCGCTCTTGTAAATGAGTCCACGAGACTCAACGAGATTTACCTGACTAAATAAAGGTTGAAAGAATGAAAAACAGTGTCAAAAACCACTTCAAAAACTTTACCTATTCACATAATGAACATAATAAATGTATTGAAAGCAGCCAAGAAGGTTGAAGAGAATTGATCAATTTGCCCAAGGCTGTTAAAAGGCCAGTCCAGATGAGCCCAAAGAGTAAAAGTGATTGTGTTCCTCCAGTTGTTTTACATTTGTTAAGTGTGTGAGTAGAGGCACAAGAGCACCCCCTGGTGGGCAGTGTGATGAGTGCAAAAAGCTTACGGCACCTGGTATTCCCAGGCGGTCTCCCATCCAAGTACTAACCAGGCCCGACCCTGCTTAGCTTCCGAGATCAGACGAGATCGGGCGTGTTCAGGGTGGTATGGCCGTAAACGAAGAATTCACTCACAAATAGGACTTTTAAAGTGTTACCAACAGGGAAACCCGTTGCATGTTAACTGTTGTCCTCAACTTCTTTGTTCATGAAAACAACCATTTAAAGCAGGGCTTCTCAAGAGTTTTGGCTTCAGAGGAGAAAAAAGTTTCAAGGACACACGTCACAACCCTCATGTTTATCAAATCATTTTCTTCAAAATGTCTCTTTAAGGAAATTCTACCATTGCTGTTCATCACTCTTTAGTTTGTAGCAGGTCGCTCTTGTAAATGAGTCCACGAGACTCAACGAGATTTACCTGACTAAATAAAGGTTGAAAGAATGAAAAACAGTGTCAAAAACCACTTCAAAAACTTTACCTATTCACATAATGAACATAATAAATGTATTGAAAGCAGCCAAGAAGGTTGAAGAGAATTGATCAATTTGCCCAAGGCTGTTAAAAGGCCAGTCCAGATGAGCCCAAAGAGTAAAAGTGATTGTGTTCCTCCAGTTGTTTTACATTTGTTAAAGCTGCAGTATGTAGCTTTTTTTATGAACATATTTCTTCACTCTGTCACTACCTCCTGACAGACTGATGTTAGCCAGGTAATCTCTGAAAAAAATATTAAAAAAAATATTGTCCCCTTGCTTCTCCAGGTGGTAAATAAGCATTTCTAAAAAGAAAAGGTGACCCGCCATTTTCCAGCCAATAAAAACAGAGTTTGTAACCAGCCAATAAAAACAGAGCTTGAATTTGAATCAGCCAATAAAAACAGAGCTTGAATTTGAAATTCAACAGACCACAAGGGGGCAGAGCCACATATGGCTCTGAGGGGGAGGGATCAGAATGCTTTGCCTGTTGAAAATATTTCTAACTGCTGCAGTTCTACAGAAACTGCATACTGAACCTTTAAGTGTGTGAGTAGAGGCACAAGAGCACCCCCTGGTGGGCAGTGTGATGAGTGCAAAAAGCTTACGGCACCTGGTATTCCCAGGCGGTCTCCCATCCAAGTACTAACCAGGCCCGACCCTGCTTAGCTTCCGAGATCAGACGAGATCGGGCGTGTTCAGGGTGGTATGGCCGTAAACGAAGAATTCACTCACAAATAGGACTTTTAAAGTGTTACCAACAGGGAAACCCGTTGCATGTTAACTGTTGTCCTCAACTTCTTTGTTCATGAAAACAACCATTTAAAGCAGGGCTTCTCAAGAGTTTTGGCTTCAGAGGAGAAAAAAGTTTCAAGGACACACGTCACAACCCTCATGTTTATCAAATCATTTTCTTCAAAATGTCTCTTTAAGGAAATTCTACCATTGCTGTTCATCACTCTTTAGTTTGTAGCAGGTCGCTCTTGTAAATGAGTCCACGAGACTCAACGAGATTTACCTGACTAAATAAAGGTTGAAAGAATGAAAAACAGTGTCAAAAACCACTTCAAAAACTTTACCTATTCACATAATGAACATAATAAATGTATTGAAAGCAGCCAAGAAGGTTGAAGAGAATTGATCAATTTGCCCAAGGCTGTTAAAAGGCCAGTCCAGATGAGCCCAAAGAGTAAAAGTGATTGTGTTCCTCCAGTTGTTTTACATTTGTTAAGTGTGTGAGTAGAGGCACAAGAGCACCCCCTGGTGGGCAGTGTGATGAGTGCAAAAAGCTTACGGCACCTGGTATTCCCAGGCGGTCTCCCATCCAAGTACTAACCAGGCCCGACCCTGCTTAGCTTCCGAGATCAGACGAGATCGGGCGTGTTCAGGGTGGTATGGCCGTAAACGAAGAATTCACTCACAAATAGGACTTTTAAAGTGTTACCAACAGGGAAACCCGTTGCATGTTAACTGTTGTCCTCAACTTCTTTGTTCATGAAAACAACCATTTAAAGCAGGGCTTCTCAAGAGTTTTGGCTTCAGAGGAGAAAAAAGTTTCAAGGACACACGTCACAACCCTCATGTTTATCAAATCATTTTCTTCAAAATGTCTCTTTAAGGAAATTCTACCATTGCTGTTCATCACTCTTTAGTTTGTAGCAGGTCGCTCTTGTAAATGAGTCCACGAGACTCAACGAGATTTACCTGACTAAATAAAGGTTGAAAGAATGAAAAACAGTGTCAAAAACCACTTCAAAAACTTTACCTATTCACATAATGAACATAATAAATGTATTGAAAGCAGCCAAGAAGGTTGAAGAGAATTGATCAATTTGCCCAAGGCTGTTAAAAGGCCAGTCCAGATGAGCCCAAAGAGTAAAAGTGATTGTGTTCCTCCAGTTGTTTTACATTTGTTAAGTGTGTGAGTAGAGGCACAAGAGCACCCCCTGGTGGGCAGTGTGATGAGTGCAAAAAGCTTACGGCACCTGGTATTCCCAGGCGGTCTCCCATCCAAGTACTAACCAGGCCCGACCCTGCTTAGCTTCCGAGATCAGACGAGATCGGGCGTGTTCAGGGTGGTATGGCCGTAAACGAAGAATTCACTCACAAATAGGACTTTTAAAGTGTTACCAACAAGGAAACCCGTTGCATGTTAACTGTTGTCCTCAACTTCTTTGTTCATGAAAACAACCATTTAAAGCAGGGCTTCTCAAGAGTTTTGGCTTCAGAGGAGAAAAAAGTTTCAAGGACACACGTCACAACCCTCATGTTTATCAAATCATTTTCTTCAAAATGTCTCTTTAAGGAAATTCTACCATTGCTGTTCATCACTCTTTAGTTTGTAGCAGGTCGCTCTTGTAAATGAGTCCACGAGACTCAACGAGATTTACCTGACTAAATAAAGGTTGAAAGAATGAAAAACAGTGTCAAAAACCACTTCAAAAACTTTACCTATTCACATAATGAACATAATAAATGTATTGAAAGCAGCCAAGAAGGTTGAAGAGAATTGATCAATTTGCCCAAGGCTGTTAAAAGGCCAGTCCAGATGAGCCCAAAGAGTAAAAGTGATTGTGTTCCTCCAGTTGTTTTACATTTGTTAAAGCTGCAGTATGTAGCTTTTTTTATGAACATATTTCTTCACTCTGTCACTACCTCCTGACAGACTGATGTTAGCCAGGTAATCTCTGAAAAAAAATTTAAAAAAAATATTGTCCCCTTGCTTCTCCAGGTGGTAAATAAGCATTTCTAAAAAGAAAAGGTGACCCGCCATTTTCCAGCCAATAAAAACAGAGTTTGTAACCAGCCAATAAAAACAGAGCTTGAATTTGAATCAGCCAATAAAAACAGAGCTTGAATTTGAAATTCAACAGACCACAAGGGGGCAGAGCCACATATGGCTCTGAGGGGGAGGGATCAGAATGCTTTGCCTGTTGAAAATATTTCTAACTGCTGCAGTTCTACAGAAACTGCATACTGAACCTTTAAGTGTGTGAGTAGAGGCACAAGAGCACCCCCTGGTGGGCAGTGTGATGAGTGCAAAAAGCTTAC
>JBBPBX010044499.1:13381-27438 GCA_038048925.1 Garcialebias charrua | reverse complement strand
AGTGGCCTTCAGCTCTTCTGAATTGTTGGGTCTGGCATATCCCATCTTCCTCTTCACAGTACCCCATAGAATTTCTATAGGGTTGAAGTCAGGCGAGTTTGCTGGCCAATTAAGAACACGGATACCATGGTCTTTAAACCAGATACTGGTAACTTTGGCACTGTGTGCAGGTGCCAAGTCTTGTTGGAAAATGAAATATGCATCTCCATAAAGTTGGTCAGCAGCAGGAAGTATGAAGTGCTCTAAAACTTCCTGGTAGACTGCTGCGTTGACCTTGGACCTCAGAAAACACAGTGGACCAACACCAGCAGGTGACATGGCACCGCAAACCATCGCTGACTGTGGAAACTTGACACTGGACCTCAAACAAAATGGGTTATGAGCCTTTCCTCTCTCCCTCCAGACTCTGGGACCTTGATTTCCAAAGGAAATGCCAAATGTACTTTTATCAGAGAACATGACTTTGGACCACTCAGCAGCAGTCCCAGGTGAGACACTTCTGACGCAGTCTCTTGTTCAAAAGTGGCTTGACACAAGGAACGCAACAGCTGAAACCCATGTCTTGCATATGTCTGTGCGTGGTGGTTCTTGAAGCGCTGACTCCAGCTGCAGTCCACTCTTTGTGAATCTCCCCCACATTTTGGAATGGATTTTGTTTCACCATCCTCTTCAGGGTGTGGTTATCCTTATTGCTTGTACACTTTCTTTCTACCACATTGTTTCCTTCTCTTCCCCTCTCTATTTATGTGCTTGGACACAGAGTTCTGTGAACAAGCAATGACCTTTTGTGACTTGCCCTCCTTGTGCAAAGTGTTAATGGTCGTCTTTTGGACAACTGTCAAGTCAGCAGTCTTCCCCATGATTGTGTAGCCTACAGAACTAGACCGAGAGACCATTTAAAGGCCTTTGCAGGTGTTTTGTGTTAATTAGCTGATTAGAGTGTGGCACCAGGTGTCTTCATTATTGAAACTTTCACAATATTCTAATTTTCTGAGATACTGAATTTGGGGTTTTCATTAGTTGTCAGTTATAATCATCAGCATTAAAAGAAACAAACATTTGCTATACAAAGTATATCAGTCTGTGTGCAATAATGAATATAATATAAGTTTCACGATTTGAATAGAATTACTGAAATAAATCAATTTTTTAATGCTATTCTAATTTTATGACTAGCACCACCTGTACATGCTACACCAACAGCTCGCGGTGTAGTGGCAGGGGAACCGACTTGGGACCCGAAGGACCAAGGTTCGAACCCCAGTCACGGCATAACTTGTGGTGTGTTTGAGCAGCACACCTCATCCCAAATGCTCCCCGGCGCGCTTTCTATAGCTGCCCACTGCCCCACCTGGTGGTGATTGGGTTAAATGCAGAGTCAAATTTCGTCTTGTATGGAAACATACACAGATGACAAAAATGTGACATTATTATTATTATTAAATATTTCACAGATGACTCTCAGCTACTACCACACCAAATTTGAGCTCAACATCTATTAAAAATGATTGACATGTAGCCATTTATGGGTTGGCTGAGGTCTATTAGCTGTGGTGGCCATCTTGAATTGGGTTGCCTCCAAAAGTTAGTAGCTGTATAGCTGAGTGGCCACAGGCCAAAAGTGGCATACCGTATTTTCCAAGTTTAATGCTCACAGAGTACTTAAAATTTATTTTTTCCTTTTCTGGTTAATTTAAGCCTGTTTGTACAAAAATCGGAGCACTGTAATCATATTATTGCCAGTCACTGTCACTGTTATTAACTTGAAAGCATGGCACCTCCAATAATTTATGGACAAATCCTAAATACTGGTATCACTTTTTTGGTTATCTACAGTACCAAGAGTATCTAAATAACATATTTCTGTCCTAAAGTATACATAATATATTAGCATTAATGTTTATTTCATAAAGATTACTGAACCTAATTGGAAATATTTAAAGACATCGCTGTAATTGGTTAAAAATTAGCCTGTTTTACAAAGTAATTAGCCTGGTTAAAACCAGACCCTTGTCCTTCACTTCGCTTCATACTAGGGTCTGGAGTTTCTCCTATAGAGAACTGATTCTTGCTGGAGGCGTGGCCTCTGCTGAGGTTACCCAATCGTTAACGTTTGGCCGTGACGTATGTTGCAGCTCCGCGCAACATACATCACGTTAGCCTGTCCAGTCCAGTTAGCCTGGCGAGGGCCAGGCTAACTGTTCTGATAAACAGCTCAGAAACCACTCGGTGGATATTTTTTCTGCTACCAGTGTGTAATTATATGGCTTTAATTTACTAACTGTTGGCCTGGATGAAACATTTGAGATAAAATTCGATTTTTTATAATTTATTTTCGTAGCGCCCCCGAGGCTGTTTGGAAAATGTCAAACCGAAACAATTTAAATCTAGCAGATTTGACCATTTTGTGAATTGATTTAGGAACTGTTAAGCTCAGGAACCCTTCTGCTATAACGTCAGCTAAGAAATATATTTTTTCTCAGCAAAGAAATAATAGTTTTTACCGTGTTTTCTTGTAAATTCCTTCGTGCCGGCAGCCATTTTGAGCAGGGCAAACTGCGCATGAAATCGACGTCGTTCAAAACTCCGCCTTCTGTTCTCTGATTGGTCCAGAAACTCCGCCTTCTGTTCTCTGATTGGTCCGGTCAAAAATCTACCGGCGAAATCCTTGTCTATGGGAGAAGTCCCAGACCGAGCAGTGAAGGGAAATGAGAATTGAGCGGAGCTGCGTAGGAAGGCGAGGGCCAGGCTACAAAGTAATAGTATCTTTGTAGATGCTCATCCTCTGGATATTTTTTGAGAGTTTCAAAATACAGTACAGTACCTGCCCATGGGTTCATGAGATATTTTGCTAACAGACAGATAAGGTTGACTCCAAGTGTTAATCCCGAAGTTTTAATCAAAAATCTTGAGTGATGTACAAAGTACCTCTACACCAAAGTTTATCTGTTAAAACAATTGACTCGTCACCTTTTTTGTGTTGGCTGAGTACGATTAGATGTGGCAGCCATTTTGAATCAAATCGGCTCCAATAAGTTGTAGATCGAATGATGACTTACTGAGTTTTATAAAAATTTGTTCACCGGTTCATGACATAAATCACAGCACATTATTCATTAAAAACTAATGATTCAATGATGCTTGGCTCATTTCTTTAGCTGTGTTTGAAAGCCTGATGAAAACCATAACGTGAACATATGTGAGCCAAAAACAATCTGCCTGACATTTCAGAATCAGAATAAGCTTTATTCATTGCATGGAGATACATCAAGAACCACTAGATGTCAGATTTCTCTCAGTCCTGTGTGAAAGCTGCTCTGACATGCAGGCTGCCTCCACTTCTGACTCCTGATCTGAACCAGGAAAAATAAGAGCAAAAATCAATCATTAGCAAATCCATCACCAGCTTTATTAACAAATCAATCACTGATGCATCATGAACTCATAGCTTTGTGTTATTGATTGACTGTGTTGTCACGAGTTAATCCCAGACAGGATTAAGATTCTGCTCTGGACACCCCCCAGAGCTGAAGGTGTATTTAAAGATGGCTCCCTCCTCTGATTGAGGCTTCACTTGATTAAAGGGGGGGTCACACAAAACTGACTGAGACAAGGTAAGAGGTTGGGCTTTATCTACATATTTACAAACAGATATGTGTTAAAGGTCTGGAAACCAGAAAAATTATGATACATTTTGTTGCTAAATACTCAAAAAAATGAGTTTGGATTACACAAACATTAAAGAAGTAACGTATTAAATTAAACAAAAATGTATTTTTTTACTCAAAAATATATTTTCTTATATTAAATTCATGTTGTTTCAACACTTTTTATTTCTGTAGGGCAAAAATATCAATAAATCCACTGTTTCTTTTTAAATGTTCCAGGATAATTTTCATGTTCTTGCATAAATAAACTCCACAGGTCACTCTTTATGTTTGCCTGTTATGTTAAGGTGTCTAAAAGAGCTCTGAATATACCTGAAAATAAATACTTATTCAATTAACGGTAACTCAAAAACCTTTTTAATCGACCCTTTTAAAATCATTTGAATTCAGATGTTTTTAATTCTTGCTTCCTCTTTAAAAAAAAAAGACATTTTGTGAAACTTGTTTCCATATTTTCAAACGTTAACTCAAGTTCTTATTTTAGTGTAGTGTGAATGCTGACTCAGCAATGATTGCTCTCCTGTTTTTTTATTGTTCCATGTGTTTTTGTTTATTTGTTTGTTTTGTTTCTGTACAATTTTGTTACAGTACTTCTTCATCCTTGTTCTGTTTTAGTCAAAATGTTCCTCTCATTCAGGAGCTGGTAGCTTTGATTTGAGTTTTTTTTAAGTGTTTTGCTTTTCAACTTATATAACTTTACTTAAAAATATTATTGTAAAATACAGTAAGATCTCTTTCATTTATTCAAACCACTGTTCTCATTAAAATCTGTTTCAGCACACATCCCTCTGTTTTTGTCTTCTTTTGCTAATTGTAGCTACCAGCTGTTCCACTACATTTTTTTAACAACACTTTTTTTAACCATTGGTTGTGTTTAGGTAGATAGTTTTAGCTTTTAGCTAGTCCTTTGATTCTTTTAGCTAGTCTTTGGCCACTTTTGGCTGGTCTTTTCCTACTTTTATATTTTACCTATCCTTTTTACTGTTTTGTCTTTTGGATATACAGTACTGGCTTTTTTCTACTTTTACATTTATCTAAACTTTTGCTGCAAGTATTTAGCACTTTGCTAATTTTATTTTTTAGCTTTGTTATTTTAGCTTTTAGGTAGGCTTATATACAGCTAGTCTAGTTACTTTTAGCTAAAATTTAGCTACTTTTAGATTCTGATTTTATTTTTAGCTAACATTTTGCTGCTTTTAGTTTGTCTTTAGGCACTTTCTTGTGTTATTTAGCTGTTTGCAATATTTTGCTTTCAGCTAGCATTTTTCTACTTTTAGCTTGTCTTTTGCTACTTTTAGTAAGCCTATAGACTTTTAGCTAGGATTTAGCTTCTTTTAACTTTTAGCTACTGCTTGCTTCCTTTAGCTTTAGTGCTCAGCATCTTCACGCTTTAGCCACTTGAAGTCAGGTAAGTCAGCTCTCAGCGTTCACACTAGATCTCCCAGAAAACGTATTTCCTCTCGACTGTAACTTTTAATTTATTTTAAATATATGACACATGATTTTGTGAAGCGTCACATGCTGACGTGTCCCTGGGCAAGACATTGAACCCCTCATTGCCTCTGATGTGTGTCCCATCAGTGCATGAATGCAATAAATCTCTGATCAGTCTTCGTAAAGGTATAGTAGAGTGCTGTATGAATGGGTAAATGAGGGCACAGACTGTAGTGTAAAGCACTTTGTGTATCTTGATGAGATAGAAAGGAGCTATATAAGTAATGACCATTTAAACAATTTATTTTGTTTTGTTCTGATCGGCTCACAGATTTAGCTAAAGTATGTCACAATCCTCTTACGTGTCCATCCAACCAAACTGAAACAGCTACCGTTCAGTAAAACCAGTCTGAACGTGAAACTGATTTCACACCGGATCAAAAGACAGTGAGGAGCACCGTCCAACAAACACATCACTGGGTTTGAGCAGAACTTTCTGCACGTGGACCAGCAGCACCAAGGTTGGGTTTCTTCAGCTGGGCTGTGTAGAAGCTGCTCCACTCAGACGTACAGATGAGAAGCTGCAGGAGGAGGCTGCACACGGTCCTAATGATGCACCCACTGTAATGACTGCCATTTCAGCTGCTGTAATTACTTCCATCCTCTCTGCTTTTAAGCAACACATTAGTATTCCCTATTTCACTGAAGTCTTTAAAACGGCAAAGTGAATGACGTACAACGGGGGTGAGGGGGAAGCAGACACTTTAAAGAGAGCAAACCTTTTGAATGGAGCCCCAGCTCTTTGATTTCTTACTGATCATGACTACCCTTTCATTTGTTGGGAGTTGAGGTGCAATCTCACCTCAAATCCAAGATAGCTGTACTTATCAGCAACAAGGGACGATTTTCCTGCTCTAAACTGCTCACATGTCGTGTAGCTCTGAGGCATGAGCTCATACGCTGACTCGATGGCCTCCACTGGGCTCGTTTTCCTGCTGCAGGTGGCTGATAAACACGTTCGCTCTCATCTGTTACCTCCGCAGACATGTCATCCGGTGATTTTAATGACTCCACACAGCTCTCAGAGCTTCTTATGTCCTCCTGCTGTTCGAGCTCGAGACCTCTGGACGGAGCTGAGTTACACTTCAGGGGATATTTGGGTTTATTTATTCATATTAGTTGTTTCTTTAAAATAAAAAATAAAAATCAGATTCTGTGTGTTTAAATGGATTCAAATACACAGATGGTCAATTTACACATCTTGTAATATGAAAAACCTGAAACGTAAGAAGAAAAAAAAAGACATTTCCACAGTTAGTTTTATACAGAGTGTCAAAATAATGAATTTTACTAACATTTATTTTTCATTTCTTATAAAACCGATAAATTTCATCTTTACATTTTATGTAGGTTTCTAAAATTTGGAATGGAATGAAAGTAATATTTTTATAAGCAATATTGGTACTTGTCAGTCAAGCAAAGATGTTGCCTTCAAAGTAAAGGTCAGGGATGACTCTCAGCTACTGCCACACCAGGTTTTAGCTCTGTATCTGTAAAACTGACTGAGTTGGAGCCGTTTAAGTGGAGGCCATCTTCAATTGAGTCACTCAGTTGTAGATGTGCAGCTGGTGTTTCGGAGAGTTTTAAATTGTGTCGTCCAGTTCCTGAGACATTTTGTCAACACATAAAACACACAAGCACTCATGGATGTCACATGATTGCCCACCACCGTATAAAACTTGGTACTATAGCAAATTATATTGATATACCATATTTTCAGACTACAGTATAAGGCGCATTAAGCGAAACAAGTTCATTTAGACAGATTTGAGTGCAGTGTACCATATAAAATTGGTTTGAGGTCAGTAAGCACAACCAGAATTAATACCTAAGGCACACCAGGTTATTTTTTCATTCAAGCTTTATTTATACAGGTTAATCCCATTGAGCCTCGGGGATTCATTTACAAGAGAGACTGCATTATTAGGCTCACTGTCGATTTTTGAGAACATTAAAGGATTTTAAATGTGCTTTATAGTCCAAAAATTACGGTAGTTATTTTTCTTCAAAGTTCATGCTCAATAATCCAGGTAAAAAAATCCAACAAAGTTCAGTCAGGTCATCTGGACGTTTTTTTTTTTTTTTGTTGAGACTGTAAGATGTACTATGTACTGGTCAGATTTACTGACTGTACAGTACACCAGATGTAAGAATTGGCAGGTTACACCTGACACAACCTTATCATCAATTATTTCACGAGTTCTCTCTTTTTCAGGATTTAACAATAAACTTGTGACCAAATGGGAGATGTAAATAACATGAAACATTAATATATGTTGAAACAGTAGAACTGAATCATTTAATTAACAAATCATTAAATTACATAATTGTGACAGTATAAAATCTGCTCATCTTTACATCTGGTGGACAGGTAATATCAGCAAAACTGATCACCCCTATATTATTACAAGACGTTTTGTCCTTCATCCAAAGAACTCCTCAGTCCAAAGAGCCAGAGCAAACTCAGTCCCATAAGCAGCACACTCCCATAGTGGACCAACCAGTTCACTGTTGGGGCCCACCCTCTACCCCATCGACTCCTCTGAGGCAGCCATGACTAACGTGGTTCAAAACATCAAAGTTCATGCTCAATAATCCAGGTAAAAAAGAATCCAACAAAGTTCAGTCAGGTGATGTCAGCTGCCTCAGAGGAGTCGACGGGGTAGAGGGTGGGTCCCAACAGCGAACTGGTTGGTCCACGATGTGAGTGTGCTGCTTGTGAGACTGAGTTTGTTTGTGGCTCCTCAGACTGATGAAGTCCTTTGGATGAAGGACGAAATGTCTCAACAAAAAAGAAACCGTCCAGAGGACCTGACTGGATAGTTACCGGTATTTTTCCTTTTTTGTTTTTATTTTTTGCACCTTGTCTCCAAGAATTTGAGGCCTCTGTTTTAAAATGGCAGCCTTGTGTGTTCTTTTGACCCAAGGGCAGCAGCAGGGTTGAATATTTAATCTTTTCGTTCTGTTTTAGAGCACATAGACAATGTTGACGTCCGTCTCTGTTTTCAGGGTTGAAGATGCACGCTGCTCAGACTCGCTCACCGCCTACTGTCCTTCAGGAAGAGGACAGAGAGTCTGGCATCGGATCCACCCTTGACCTCTTGAGCAGCTCGGAGGGCTACAGCCATCACACCAACCGCCACTCCACCCCCCCTTGGAAAAAAGAGGCAGGCGGCACCCCCAGAGAACAAGGTACGATGCAGAATCAGGCTTTCATCTCTCGGTGTGGCAGCCGGTTTGATTTCCCTGAAAAGGAAACGCAACAATAGCAGAAGCTGCGTGTGTATTAGAAAAAGAACAGGCTCAAAGGAGACACGATGCCAACGGGATCATGTGGTCCCGCTGATCCTTTTGCGGTGTTTGGCTGCATGGTAAAGCTGTATCAGAGGGCTTTGTTCTCCACATGAGAGCTAAACGAGGACATCTTTCATCTCCAGAAAACAGAAACAACAGAATAAACGAAAAAATGAACCCAGCACCTTAAAAACACCCGCTTCGAACGTTATCAACCATTAAATGGCCGTTATTAGTTATTATCATCCCCATATGTAGCGGTCAGACTGCCCCTCCTGTACCTCCTAGTAGGTTTAAAGGTACGTTGTTAGCGTTGGTAGCAATGATAATAGTCTCCGTTTTTAGCTTTGTTAGCGCTCACAATAGTTTCATATGGTTAGGTTTACAGTAAAGGGACTAGCGTTAGGTTTAGAGTTGGTCCTTTGGGTCAGGTGTAAGGTTAGGTTTCGGAAAAGGGTTATATAAGTTGAAAAAACAAACAAAACAAAAAAACACTTCCTGGTTTACCCCGGCAACACGTTGCCTATTATCAGCAATAATAACGATACTAACGTACCTTTAAACCTGGAGGTAGGTGGGACAGTTTTACCACTACATATGGGGATGATAACAACTAATAAGGCCATTTAATGGACTGATAACATCCGAAGCCGCTGACCAAATTTTTATACTTTCTGGGAAAATAGCCAAAGTTGTTTAATTTCTTTAAATCCAGTTCATCTTCATGGTGTTTGTTTCCAACAGAAGGTTCTCCTCAGGCCTCAGCGGAGGGTCTGGAGAAGCTCAAGCAGCTCGTCGTCAGTCTATCAAAGATCCCTCTTCTTTTCCTCCTCCTCTTCTTCTTCATTTGCTCCTTGGACACTCTGAGCTCGGCCTTCCAGTTAGCGGGGGGTAAGTAACACCCTCAACACCCTCACTGGCTTCTCAGCAGGTCCACTGACTCGTCTAGTTGATGCTTCGCAGTAAAAAAGGAAGTCAGTGGGGAACTGTTTACTGTCCTTTTGCGTCTGAGAGCAAACAATCAGTTTTTCTGTATTTCCATCATCTCTGAAGCTGTTTACCTCATGCACGTGCACATGTTTGTGCATATCTGACCAGGGAAAGTGGCAGGGGACATCTTCCAGGACAACGCGGTGCTGTCCAACCCAGTGGCAGGCCTGGTGGTGGGGATCCTGGTGACTGTGCTGGTCCAGAGCTCCTCAACCTCCACCTCCATCATCGTCAGTCTGGTGGCCTCAGGATGTGAGTAGGTGCAGAAAATACCTCCCTCATAAATATGTATGCACCAGCATGCGAGGTTTGGATTAAAGTCTAAACAAGATTTCAAAATGACATGTCCTAAAATTGATGTTTTCTGTGTTTACAGTATCACATGCGTCTCTGCAGGCTATTGTTATGTATGCATGGATATTTTAATGAACAGAAATAAAAACAGAGAACATAAATCTCCCATGGTGCATTGTGGACAAATCCAAAGATTTAGAGTTAGAAAGTGTCATGCTTTTGGAGTGATTGTGAACAAGTAATATATTACCTGCTGTAGATATCTTTATCAATCTCAGTCGGGGAAAATGTTTATTTCTGACCACGCTGACAAACTTTAGCTATAGCAGTCCATCATCTTAACACAACTCCAGATTATGCAAAGTCTGTTTTATGAATCTTTACATCACCGTCAATCACCAGCAACATTTTTTTGTGGTGATTTATTAACAAGAAAGTATGAAAAAAGGATAGTTTATGCTGGACAGACAAAAGAGTAACAGTATGAGAATCTGCAGAAGTTGAGGTGGATGTAAAATGCTAATTGGAGTATATATGTATACACTTGAGGCTCTTGATTTGTGCAGATTTGGACCCACAATCCAATCAGGTCCCTGGAAGCTCTCGTGATCGGAGCATGCCCACATCCCAGAGCCAGTGACCTAAGCTTGCTCAGTTACACAGAACAGGAACCAGAGGAAATGATCTTGAGATCCAGAAGTTTAAATAAAACATTCTTAATTGTAATAATCATAATGCCTTTTGGTTCACACAAGTATAAAATGTTTTTAGCAGTCACCTATAACATGACACAATGAACTTGATGCTGAAAACATACCAGCTGCTCAGTAACATAATGCAATTTTTCATCAACACCACTCTATCCCAGGACCTCAGCTTGTGTAAGTTTCAAATTCAGATTTTTACAAATTATGTTAATGTTTTTTTTTTTTTTTTTCCATTTATAGATGGCCTCCCTTCACACCTTATAGCATCCTCTCACTCCAATATGTATATATATATAAATATATATATATGTATATATATATAATGTATATATGTATATATGTATGTATATGTATATATGTATATATATATATGTATATATATGTATGTATATATATATGTATATATATAAAAGATGGCAAGATGGCCGCGCTCAGTGCAGCCGCAGCTTCACGAGTTCCCGGATCATCTCTAGTTTTTAGTAATTTTAAAAGTGTTTTTGTACCTGACTCTGCGCGTGTTTTGCGGGTGAATTACAGCCGAACTGAACTGTTAAGAATTGGAGCGGATTTACCACAGGGCACAGCTGAAATCAGCAACGAACTCAAATCAGTACTCGGAAGATTGGACCTGCTGAAAACGTCCTTCTGGAAGCAGATGCACTCCAGGGGAAAGAAAAGAAAGCGATGCTCACGGGAAAAGAAGCGGGGTTGTCGTGCAGGAATTATGACGAGAATGCGGAAAGACGCTAAAACCGGTAAACCCCCGATGCCGGCTCTTTTCCTGTCTAACGTTCGCTCACTCGACAACAAGATGGATCTACTTCGTTTGAGGGTGACCACGTCGGAGGAGATGAGAAGATGTTCCGTGCTTTGTCTTACGGAAACGTGGATTTCTGAGGAGACTCCAGACTCTGTTTACGAGCTGGACGACCGGCTCTTCTTCAGAACAGACCGGTGCTTCGAGACTACGGGGAAAACGCGAGGTGGTGGTGTTTGTATTTACGTACACAAAGATTGGTGCACGAACTGTGCTGTGATAAAAAGAGCTTGTTCAGCTGCCGTGGAGTTGATCACAATAAGATGTAGGCCGCATTATATGCCACGTGACTATTCAGTGATCGTAATCAGCGTTATTTACATAGCCCCTGATGCTAATGCTATTGACGCCCAGAGAGAGATTCATGACTTACTCACCTCGCTGGAGTGTAAATATCCTGAGGGGCTTTTCATTGTTTGCGGGGACGTCAATCACGTGGATCTCCAGGTGTCCCTCCCAGCCTTCAATAAGAACGTCTTCGCAGCTACGAGAGGAGATAAAATACTCGACCAAGTCTTCACAAATGTAAAGGGGGCATACACGGCGAAGACACGCCCAGCGCTCGGATCTTCCGACCACGACTCTCTGATTCTGGCCCCAAGAGAACTCCCTCCACTCAGGCGCTCAAAGCCGGAACAAAGAGAAATAACAATCTGGCCTCAAGATAGTTCCCCCATGTTGAGAGACTGTTTTGAGAGGACAAACTGGTCTGTTTTCAGAGAAGCAGCCACTGATGGTAGTTCAGTGGACATGGAACTGTACGCTTCCTCAGTCCTGGGTTACATCAGTACATGCTCTGAAAATGTATCCATAAAAAAATATGTGAAATCCTACCCGAACCGGAAACCCTGGTTAAATAAAGAAGTTCACGCCTTGCTAGCAGCCAGAGACACTGCATTCAAGTCAGGAGATAAAGTGGAACTGAGAAAGAGCAGGAATGAACTGAAGGATGGCATTAAGAAGGCCAAGGCCACGTATGCACAGAGGATCGAGGGACAGTTCACCTCACAAGACCCACGGAGCATGTGGAAGGGTATTAAATGCATAACAGATTACAAAGGCAAAAACAAACAATGCCCCAGGGACCCATCTCTGCCTGATGCCCTCAATAAGTTTTATGCACGTTTTGATGATCCAAACAGACCTGCTAGCACCAGACTCACCTCATCACCAGATGAAGAGCATCTCAGGGTGTCCGCAGCAGAAGTGAGAGGCAGTCTCAGAAAGATTAATCCTCATAAAGCAACCGGACCAGACAACATCCCAGGGAAAGTTCTGAAGGAATGTGCGGACCAGCTCTGTGAGGTGCTGGCTGACATCTTCACCACCTCACTTGCACTGGAGTCAGTTCCCACCTGCCTGAAGACCGCGACCATCATCCCAGTCCCAAAGAGCTCCACAGTGACTGGTCTGAATGACTATAGACCGGTGGCCCTCACCCCGATAGTCGCTAAATGTTTTGAGAAACTGGTCATGTCCCACATCAAGGCAACCGTCAACATCAATGAGGACCCTCATCAATACGCATACCGTGAGAACCGATCAACAGAGGACGCCATTTCTTCCGTGGTCCACACTGCTCTCACCCACCTGGATCAGAAAGACTCATACGTGCGTCTGCTCTTTGTGGACTTCACATCTGCCTTCAACACCATGATCCCCCAAACTCTGATAGACAAACTATCTACACTTGGACTAAGCCCCTCTATTTGTAACTGGATACTAGACTTCTTAACAGACAGACCACAGTCCGTGAAGATCCACAACTTCTCCTCCTCCACCATAACCCTCAGCACTGGCTCTCCTCAGGGATGTGTGCTGAGCCCCCTTCTGTTCACTCTGCTCACATATGATTGTACAGCCACACTTCCAGGCTGTCATATTGTTAAGTTTGCAGATGATACAGCGGTGGTGGGATGCATCACAAACAATGATGAGTCCAGCTACAGACAGGAGGTGGAACACCTGGAGAGCTGGTGCAAAGAGAATAATCTTCACATGAATGTGAAGAAGACAAAGGAGATGATTGTGGACTTCAGAAGGAACAAACACACCCATGCCCCACTGATAATAGGTGGGTCTGCAGTGGAAGTGGTCTCCAGCTACAAATACTTGGGTGTACACATGAATGATAACCTCAGCTGGAGCAACAACACCACCAGCCTGATCAAGAAAGGTCATCAGAGACTCTACTTCCTCAGACGGCTGAGACGAGCTGGTCTGAGCAGCCCAGTTCTCACCTCCTTCTACAGGTGTGCAGTGGAGAGCATCCTGTGCTCCAGCATCAACGTGTGGCATGGAGGCTGCACAGTTGAAGAGAGGAAAGCTCTGCAGAGAGTGGTGAAGGCTGCACAGAAGTCTGTTGGAGTCAGTCTCCCCACCATCACAGACATTTACACCTCCAGATGCAGGAAAAGAGCCACCTGTATCATGAAAGACCTCACTCATCCAGCACACTCACTCTTTGCCCCACTCCCCTCAGGACGGAGGTTGAGGAGCATCAAGTGTAGAACCACTAGACTGAGGAACAGCTTCTACCCTGAGGCTGTTAGACTCATGAATAAATAAAAATAAAATTAAAATAAACACTGCAAAATATCACATCATGCTGATGCTGATATGTTTTCTTGTTGCTGTGTTCATCTGTGTTCATCTGTGACCATCTGCTCATACAAACTCATGTTCGTGCTGCTGTTTATTCCCACTATATTAGGCTTAGTGTATTACTAGTTGATGTTTTTCTTAGTTAGTTCTCGATGTTATTACTGTTTTTCTCTTTCATTTGTTGTTGGA
>JBBPBX010044498.1:0-18788 GCA_038048925.1 Garcialebias charrua | reverse complement strand
TATATATATATATATATATATAGTATATATATATATATATATATATATATATATATATATATATATATATATATATATATATATAAGCCAGCCACTAGGGAGCACAAGCCAGTGTATCTCTTGTGCCGGTCCCAAGCCCGGGTAAATGGTGAGGGTTGTGTCAGGAATGGCATCCGATGTAAAACACTTGCCAAAACCATAATGCGAGTTCATCAAAGTGAAACCATACCGGATCGGTCGAGGCCCGGGTTAACAACGTCCGCCACCGGTGCTGTTGACAAACAGGGTGCCGGCGGAAATTGTACTACTGTTAGTCGAAGACCCCGAGGAGGGAAACGTGTCAGGAGACAGAGGGAGAGGAGGAAAGTGAAGAATGTAGGACTGAGGGTTGCAACTCTAAATGTGGGGACAATGACAGGCAAAGGTAGAGAGCTGGCTGACATGATGCAGAGAAGAAAGGTAGATGTTTTATGTGTCCAAGAGACCAAGTGGAAGGGCAGCAAGGCTCGCAGTATTGGAGCAGGGTTCAAACTGTTTTACCATGGTGTGGATAGAAAGAGAAATGGAGTAGGGGTGGTCCTGAAGGAGGAGTTGGCAAAGAATGTAGTAGAGGTGAAGAGAGTGTCAGATAGGGTGATGTGTCTAAAGGTAGAAGTAGAAGGTCTGATGCTAAACATAGTAAGTGGTTATGCTCCACAGGTTGGATGTGATGGGGAGGAGAAAGATACATTTTGGAAAGATTTGGATGAAGTGATAGAGAGTATTCCCAGGGAGGAAAGAGTGGTGATTGGAGCAGACCTGAATGGACATGTTGGTGAAGGAAACAGAGGGGATGAGGAAGTGATGGGTAGGTTTGGTGTCAAGGAAAGAAACCAGGAAGGACAGATGGTGGTGGATTTTGCCAAGAGAATGGAAATGGCTATAGTCAATACCTATTTCCAAAAGAGGGAGGAACATTTACATGGACATAAGTAATCAGATCAAACAGCCGATCGGATCAAAAGTGTGTCATGTAAACACCCCGTTCGGATCATTTTTTGTGTTTTCGGCGTGATCCGGCCTAATTTGTGATCAGCTCGAAACAGGTGGTTTACACCGATCCGTTACCCGTTCGGTGTGCATGTAAACACCTGATCTGTTCCGTTTATCAAACTGTCCTGACTGCGCATGTGCGCTGCGCACCCCCCTCGTGTTTCCTTCTCAGCCTGGCTAGTGGGTAGATGCTAACGCATGGTGGGGAAGCAAAACTGGTCGGTGAGCGATGCAACATTCCTAATGGAAACATTAAAATAGCTCAAAACTATTGAACGCCTTGACCGAACGTGTAGGAACACGGAGTTCTTTAAACAAGTACATGAAAAGCTGGAAGAAGCTGGAGATCTCCAGCAGCTTCTCTCCAGATCGCTGGAAGTGCTTGAAAGCTAAAAACAACAACGGGAGAACTTTTTTATTTTACGTGTTGATGGACGAACTGATGACAGCTCGGCCACTTGCCATCACAGCAGGCAGCGGTGTGGATCTAGGTTATGAGGAGAGGAATCTGAGGAGAGGAAGCTAACCAGAGGAGCAAAGCATCCTTTGTGGTAAGTTAGACTCTTCAAAACACATTAACCCTCTGTACTGTATTACTTGGAGTAATTAGAAACAACAAATATGTTAAAATGTAATTATAATAAGAAATAAGAGTAGCTTTAGGGCAGTACAGTACTGTACTACTGTATTGTAGATTATAACACTACTCCAACTAACCACATAATTAACCTAACAAATTTCAACATATCAGGGGTCCAGTTAAACTTTATTTTGTTTGTTTTTCAGATGATGAGTCCAGCTTTGAAGAGGCAGCTGGCAGCAGCACACAACAGACAGTGGCAGGTGGCAGGTGATGGTGGCACGTGGCAGAAGATGCAAGAGTCCCACGTCTTAGGAATCCCAAGAAGTTCACACATGAGCTTTAGAACAACTCAAAACTGATTTGAAAATGTTTCAATTCTCCACAACCATGTTTCTTTGTCCCCTGACAGATAAATGTATTTTTTACACAGACATTAGGATTGATAAGAAAGTTCATTCTCAATAGATAGGATTGATAGTTTATGGTACAATTAAGGTACATGTCCTAACTTAATACAGTCAGGTGGTTTAATAAGGACTCTGAGTTTCTGCATGACTCACACTCACAGGATAAAAACACATTTGCTGCTCTATCAGGATACAGAAACATACATTTTGGAAGTTAAATCGATTATTTTGTCACCAATTTTGTTGTCCTAAATCACATGCATACATTGAAATTGTGAAAATATGTGATGAGTTGATAAAGAAGTTACTGAATTACAGGTTACTGTAGTTTTTAAATGACCAAAGAATGTTTTTTTTTGTTGTTATTACAAGATTTGATCTGTGCACATCGTCTGTTTTGTACAAAGTTTTGAATGTTTAATTTTTATGTTTTTCTGATACACCTCAAATTGCACTAAGAATGAAACATGTTTCAAACAAGCAATATCAATTGTTTACAAGAATTTGTTAAAATGTTTGGTCCATTAAAGAGCTCAGATGTTCACTAGTATTTGCAGTTTTTTATTGTGATAATAATTTTATAGAAATGTTAACTGCATGTGAACACAAATACTGTACATGACAAGTATCTTTTTAGAAGAACTCTACTGTGACTTCAGCAACCCGGTCATCTCTACCTCCACCTGACTGAGCAAAGGTAAACTTTAAATGACTTGAGGAGTCAGAGTTTGGGTATCCTTTGACGAGCCAGTCCAACAGCGGGTATGCAGGGTCACCTGAAGAGACTGACGTTCTTCAATGTTCCTCACAGACTGCAAAAAAAGGACATGCCAATATTTAGTGTTCAACTTTTTATTTGTTTAAAGTTATGGTTCAAACAAATTTTATTTAAAAAAAACTTTACAGCTAAGTATGTCTACTGATTACTTAGCTGTAATGGTTTAATACTAAATACAATAGTAAATTTTAGTCTTACATTTTGGCAGCATTTAACTATTTGCATTTAACATTTAACTATGCGTGGGTTTCCTCCGGGTTCTCCGGTTTCCTCCCACAGACCAAAAAACATGCTTGTTAGACTGATTGGTGACTCTAAATTGACCCTAGGTGTGAGTGTGAGAGTGGATGGTTGTTTGGTGTGAGTGAGACAGGTCCCTCTTGTAAATGAGTCCCCGTGACTCAACGAGGCTAGCCTGTATAAATAAAGGTTGAATGAATGAATTTGTTTAAAGACATGGTTCAAACAAACATTTTTTTAAATAAAACTTTACAGCTAAGCATAAGCATCTCTACTTTGAGATACTTCTTAGCTGTAATCGTTGTAGTAAAACTAAATACAATATAGTAAATATTAGCCTTACTTTTGTCAACAGATGAGCCCTTTGATAGAGGTCTGAGTGGCGCAGGACATTGGCATCATGCCTGGCATCGTGACACTGATGCTCCAGAAACAGGAAAACAGAGGAAGAATAGTAATTAATAACAAATACAGACAGTATCACGCAGACAGGTAGAAAAGGAAAGGACAAAAAAGTTTATTAGCATACAGCGTTTTTATTATCTTACCAACAGTTGTCCACGACAGCTTGGAGGACAGAGGACGTCCAGCGCTCTCATCCTGTGAATAAAAAAACTAAAAGCACGCGCTGCTTCACCTGTAGTTCAACCAGGGAGTTAGTAAAAAACTCAGTCGCCGTCATTACAATCTGGCGCGGGTCCATTTTTGACGTCTTGTTTACTTTTCGTCCCGGAAGTAACTTCTTCTTCTGTGGTTTTAACGGAAGTAACTTCTTCTTCTGTGTTTTTTTTAAGGGGAGTGTACCCATAGCTTTGGAGCACACGTCACTGTGTGGGCGGGTGTCGGGGGCGTGTCGGGGCGTTCCGGTTTCGACCGCCATGTTTGTTGTCTTCAGAAAAAATAAAAGAAATTCAGGAGATTTCTTCCGTCACAGTTCTGAAAAGCAGGCAAAATAAAGTGGACTGTATCCTAATAAGCTTCTCCCAGGTGAGAAAAAAAAACTACATGGAAAAAATCGGTATAATTGGAAATGTTGCCCGTTTGAAATAAATAAATAAATGGAGCAGAGACCTGGAGTAATACTTACCTCCACTGACATTCCCTTCCCAGTCATTCATTTTAGCAGACCTGGTCTGTGTCAGTGTTTACACCACAAATAATTTTTATAATTACAATTCACTGGGAGAGCTGGTCCAATCTATGAACAGCTGGGTAGATGATTTGGACATTTTTAAAGCCCCCAGATTGTAAATACGTTGAAGGTACGTTGTTTTTGGCTCCTTAGTTGTACATAAATTATTAATTTACATTTCTTTCAGAATCAAACAACCTTCTGTATGCTAGGAGTATTAAAAACTGAGAACACTTTATTTTTAAAGTATGTTTTTTAACTAAATTACAAGGGTCCAAGTTGAAAATTACCTTATTTTTAATGACTTGAGCATGTCTAATAACATGTAGACTTCAAATCTTGATTAGATTACTATAATCACTATATACAGTATATGTATTAAGATGCATATATATATATATATATATATATATATATATTATACATTGTCTTTTCATTCACCATTTTAATGGTGTTGTTCACAGGTTCTGCTCTGACTCTGAGCCACCAGAACACCGTGGGTCATGCTGAGTAACAGTGTGTCTACACACAGAAATAAAATGGTGTGTGAATCATCAAAACACCTACATTAAAATACAGCGAGCAGTAAAAAAAATCTTAAAGTTAAAGCATGTGGTTTCATCATAAACACCAACTCCTGAACTTGGAGCATCTCCTGATGGACTCAGTGTGATCGCTGCTGCCTGGAGAAAGTTCCCTCACAGATACAAGACATGCAGCATCCAGCAGCTGGAGGCAGGAGATGAAGTTCACCTGCAGAAGCATCACCCACTCTGCACAGGTGCATAATCAAACCACTGTGACCTTGTGTGGACCACACAGACATGGCTGGACGTCTACAGAAAGCATGAAGCTTCCTAAAGATATTTCTCAGAGCTTGTACTTCAAGGGAGACATAATTATGTAAAACATGCTGTTGACTTATATTTGCACATTTTTGTGTGTTTTCTATAAAATGTATTAACTCACACGTTCATCACATTTACTGGAAATGTTTAATTACATCAAATGTTTACTTCAAAATGGATCTGTTTCATTTCAAATTCAAACAATGACAACAATACGGCAAAGCAATGAAGTCCTGTATAGTACCTGACTTTTTTTGTGTCACCCCTAAGAAATTCTTTGTCTAGCTGTTTTTTATTCAGCTCTGACCTGAGCTCCCTGTTTTCCTGTAAGAGACGATTAATTTCTGCTCTTCTTTGTTCGCACAACTGACATTCTGTTTGTCGCCTTTTTGCTGCTGGTTCATCTTCCTCCTCCCCATCTGCAGCGACAGTGATGATCATCTCCTGCTGCCTCCACCACTGGTTGTTGCACATCTCCTGCAGCCTCCACTGGTTGTTGATTTTGCCTTTCCATCACTTCCTTCATCTTCCCCTTGTGCTTCTGCTGTAACGTCTCTTTAATAGACGAGCATGTCGGTCTGATGTTGACACTTTCACCTCGGAGTGTCCCAAGTGCAGTGTTGGAGCCCAGTCGGGATTTGACTCATCCATCTCATAAGAAGATTTGCCTTGAAGAGAACGCAGATCAGTAATATAATTATTGCCAGAAAACATTACTGTCATCCATCTAGTATATTATTTTTTTAGTTGAAATTACTGAAGTTCCATTAGTAGATTACCTTATTTTAATGGTGATGTATAAATGTCATAACAATGTACTACCCTTAAATATTCAGACACATTTTGTTAAAAGATGAAGTGCTTTAATGTGTAATATGTTGAAATTTGAAAATTGAGATGAGTTACTCATTTTTTGTTACTTATAGATTATTCTTTGAATAGATTGTTTGGAAAAGGGGCAGATATAATAAGATAGTTTCTTCTTTCTGCTGCCTTTCATTTTATATTTTCTTTTTTTTGTCTTTGTTGGGTATTTATTTTGATAAAATGAATAAAGAAATAAATTAATAATAAAAAACAATATGCTACAGTCAATGTGACAACACAATCAACTTTAAACAGTTTATTTTAAAATAACACAGATGTCCGACCTAAACTTGGTTGACCCACTATGCACTGAACTCGACCAAAACATGATACACCTTGACAAAATGGCACAACTCCAGTAAACTGATTTAAAATACTCACCTGAATGGAAATGTCTGGAACAAACAAGCATGTATCTTGTGATGTTGGAGAACGTTACATCAGGACGTCTCACTGCTGATATCCATGCCTCCTTTTTGTTATGGCCGACACAAGCTCGCCCTCGCGTTGTTTCCAGGTAGGGAAACTATAAAACGAGAGTCCGTTTTCTATTTTTTTTACCTTTTCTGTCGTGTGAACGGACATTGCATCCTATTACACAGCAATTTAGGACCATTGCTAAGCTGTTGAAACCTGATTCGAACAAAATACGAGCAAGGCAGGAAAAATGGCGGATCGACAAAAAACTACAAAAAAAAATACCCACAATGCTGTGCGCGGTGGACAGCTGAGGCGGAGTCTCCGGCGTCGTCACGTGGCAGCCATCTTGCGACAGACAGCAACATTAGCTGCAGCTGTTGAAACTGAATGGAGGTGAGGGGTTTACACAAACAAAAATACTCTTAACTCGCTGTAATCTTGACGGATTTACAAACGGTTTATCTTTTTAAAAACGTTATTAACGTGGCTATGATTTCTTTGGTAGTCAGACAGCACTTTTGTCTTTTTTAAAACGTTTTATTCATGTTTTGGGTGTCACACTCATCGAGAATCTAGAATCTGTTTTTATTACACCAATAACTATTTTATTACAAACTACTGTAAATGACTATCTTGATCATGATTGTATTTATTAGCATACTATTAACAAGAGCCTTTGATTAAGGGCTAGCTAGTACAGTATTCCAAATATTTCCCCAGCATTCTTAGATCACTAGGAGCTCTTTGTTTTTAACTGAACTAAAGCTGCACATGATTTCCAAGCGGTTTGGTATGTTCAACACTAATTACTGCTTTGTGTTTTACAGAAATACTCTTTGACAAGATGCCTGACTTTTGTGCAGCCTATGGATGCTCCAATACATAGTTCCCATGTGACGTCACATAAGTGGAATTTCCGGGGTTTCCGCCATTTTGGTTGGCGATACTTCCATTCCTGACCACTAGTAGCAGTGTGGGTTACTGGCTCTGTGTGTGTGTGCCCTCGACCAGGCCCTCCACAACATCAAGAATATGCTCCGATCACTTTTTGTTCGGTAAACCAAAATTCTTTGTGAATAATTTTGCAAAACTGTGTGTGTTTGAACAGTTTTTTCAGTTTCTTGCTCCTCTGTTACTGTCTGTTACTGACGTTAGCTTAGCAACGCTATGCTAATGCTAACCTCCACTTTGTAACACTAACGGGAACAAAGTGTCCCACCTGTGTTTATGCTAGACTCTTTGTTGTTAGGAAGCTGCTTGTTAATGTTTTATTCTGAACCTTTATTTACCCTGTGACATCAGGCTGACACACACACACACACACACGTTAACGACAGATAAACTGTCTCTGAGACAGGTAATGCAAGCCAGTCATCCTGGAGGAAATATTTTAGGTAGCCTACACAATGTGTTACAGTGGTTTAAAAAATGTCCACCCTCTTTCAGTTCATTTCAGGCTTTAATGTTTCAGGACATAATAAAAATGATCTGGTCATTAACATGTTCTCAAATGATTAAAATCTAAAGCTTCAACCAAATCATCATGACAGATAAACTGTTATCAAGTTGCTTCACAAACAACATAAGAGGTTTAAAAATTACAGAAACAGTAACACACTAATGGTAAAACTATGACATTTACAGCAGTAAAATTATAACCAAAATGTATAAGTGTAAATGTATATATATAAGTATAAATGCACAGTATATATAATGTATTAAATGTTTTATGTTGTTCAGGACGGCCTGGTCTTACAGCTCATCACCACAATGGACCGGTACAGAGTCTGTTAATACTGCAAATGCTGCACCAATCCGTCTGTCAAGCTCACGCTCCATTCTTCCCTCACTCGTGACCAGAACCCCACACTGAAGTTGACAGACACACTTACCAGTACTCTGATAGCAGCAGAGGAACAAGCAGCAGGTAAACAAGTAAACCAGCACAGTAATTCAAAAATAAATTAAATCTAAGATAAATTTACTAAAATCAATATAAAATTGAACATTTATTTTTGTGAATGAGTAAAAAATGTTAGGTGCAACTGTATTTATTTTTATTTTTCCTACTTTGAGTAGCAAACTTGGAGCCTTATTTTAAACTTTGTGATGCAAAAAATGACAATGTTTACTAATCTTTTTTTTTTTTTAAAGGTCCAGATGAGTGAAAAGCTCGTAGACACGGGTCCAGTCTCAGATCCTACTCCTGCGTCCAGTTTCAGATCTACGCCTGATGGGTCCAGTCTCAGATCCGGAGGAGTTGGCGCAGTCGGGTGGTCCCGCATGGCGAGAAATCGGTTAATTTGTCAGAAACTGCACTCGGCTCCATCATTCCTTGTTGAAGAGTGTTTTAATAAATCATTTCATTACATAAAATCTCCCACAGTTCTCATATTGTATTCAGTTTAAATTGTTTTGAATTTATAATTATAGCTTTTATTCTGAACTTTATCAGTCTACTCCTGGAGGATGAACAGCAACATGCATGTTTTTATGTTTGTACATCAATAAAACACTAAACTGGTAAGTTACCAAAAGAACAATCACTGCATCTAAGTTTTATTTATGTGCAGTAGAACTTCTCATTATTGGACATTAAACAACGTATTCAACGTATTGAAATAAACAAAGTGAAACTTGGTACAACTGTTTTATTCAAACTAAAGGTAAGCACACACACATTCATTTAGCAATGCATGTTTTCACAGCAACACCAAATGTACTTGAAAAGCAGATTCGTCCATCTTTCATCCATCCAGCTTCATCGATCTCCTGGGACTCAGTACCTTACACAGAAACACAAAGGGAGAAAACGATTAAAATGCTTTCACTACTGGATTAAAAGGAGTTACCAAATTGTAACTTTTCACCACTAACTTAACAAAGGCAGATCATAGTGGAAAATAAATATCAGTGACATTTACTGAGAAACGTTAAAAATACTATGACAGCAATAATTACAAATAATTTATTTTGTTAACACTAATTTTAAGTATGAAAGGCAGTCTAAATAAATAATGTAGTAATGTGAGAAATATCAGCCATCTTTACTAGCAACAGTGTTTAAAGTAGCACAGATTAGCATAGCTGATGTAGCTTTTACTAAAGTACACATGGCTGATATTTACTGTGGCACAAGTTACATTAGCTAAGCTATTCTTTGTTACGTTAAAATACGCTGATATTTACTGTAGCTCAAGCTATGAGCTTAGCACGCAGTACACAACATCAATCTTACTTTAGCAAAGACTAGCTTAGCTGCTGTAGCTACGAGGGACATCTATGTGTACATTATTGTAATCACTTACTCTGCCAGTCATCAGAACAGTTATTAACATGAAGATTTGGACGTCCTTCACAACTCTGTTACTGGTTATTAAGCATCCATCCATGGATTTAAAGCTGCAGCAGCTCCTCCGTTGTGGGCAACGATCAGAGAAATTTATTGGTGACAACTTGTTGCCCTTCTCCACCAGGGGGCAATACCGCTTCGTCTGACATGATTTATTCCTCCAACTCACAACTTGTTGCCCTTCTCCACCAGGGGGCAGTACCGCTTCGCCTGACATTTATTCCTCCAACTCAACTCCAACCACTGCTAAATATGCACCTTGGTCAAGAGTAGCTTAGCTTAGCTCTGGCTGCTCGGTCTGTTTATCCTACTAAAATGGCGGAAATTCCAGAATTCTAGAATTCTAGTCACATGTCTGGGAACTATGTATAGGCGTAACATCAAAACAAGAAACCGTGGGATCACATTTCACAAGTAAGACTCTGTGACAGTATTATTACTTTAATTAGAATAATCATAGTTATATTTTGGATCAGTGCACATTATTGGTCATGCTACACACCAAAATGTGAGATAATATTATTGACATAATATTATACATAATATATATTTACATAATAATGACATAATATATATTTACAGCACTTTGGTTGACCTTGTTGTTGTTTTAAGTGCTCTATAAATAAAATGGTATGGTATGGTATACGGCTTGTAAAAGTATCTTTATATAAATTATGATGTATGATTTAGTGTTTCTTTTGGACACAATTTTTAATAGCTGTTTTATTGTACCAAAAGTAAATGCAAGCACACCAAAAGTATGATATATGTGTATAATTGTCATTACTATAATTCAAAGGTAAAGAAAGGAAGTGTGGAAAATAATGACCATCTTCTTCATGTTTTTAAGGTTTCCCAAAACCAGAGAGAGGAGGCGGCAGTGGGAAGTTGCCCTGAGAAGAGAGGGTTTTGTTGCCCTGGACAGGACACTGCTCTGCAGTGATCACTTCAGTTCTGAGGACTTCGATCGGACAGGGCAGACTGTTAGATTAAAAGATAGTGTTGTTCCAACACTTTTCAATTTTCCATCGCATCTTCAAAAGGTATGTATCATCGACCTACAAGATTTCAAGATGTATAAGATTGATATGTCTATAAACTACTGTATATATAAATATGTGGTTAAATGTCACAGTTTAGTATTTCTTTCTGCAAATTTAGCAATAAACAATGTGTTGTTCTTTACATAGCACATTTTAGACACTCTACTTTTGTTTATTTTAGCTTGTAAAAACAAGAGGCTCAAACACCTCTAGAAGAATAGAAGACAACCTGGCAATGGACCTGTCTCAGGATAAAGCTCAGTCTGATGTTGTGAGTATTAATTGATTCACACAATTGATAAGTGAATAATTATTTTTTTTTAAACTGTTAAATTCCACATTAATATTATTTATATATTTGTATATTTTTGCAAAGCAACTGGAAGCCACTGCAAAGAGGCGAAAGTGCTGCAAGCGGCAGGCCACTGACCACCCGTATTCACTGCCTCCTTGCCCCAAGGCTATATATGCCAAACTTAATGAAGCCTCAGCTAGAGTGAGGAAATTGCAGAGGGAGAAATCGAATGCCTTGGCAAGAGAAAGGAGGGCCAAGAAAAGCATGCTGTCTCTTCTAGAGGAACTGAAGGAGAAAAATCTCATCAATGAAGAGCTAAAAGACAAGCTTGAATGCTACTCGGGTAAATTAAAAATATTACATTGAATACATAGTATATAGGGTATTTTATGTTCTTTGGTGAAATGACACCCACTAAATCACTCTTAACTGTTTTTCAGATCTTCCAGTTCAACTGTTGTCGAGGCAGGGCAGCAAGTACACCAAGGCCCAGAGAGAGTTTGCCCTTACGCTCCATTTGCATGGGCCAAAGGCATATCACTATCTGAGAGACACTCTGCATATTTGCCTCCCACATCCGAGATCATTGCAAAGGTATTCTTCATTATGTTTGACTGTAAACTAAATCACTTGGAGAAACTTAAGCGCTACATATTGTGTTACCATGAATTGTAGAACTTGCTGAAAAAGGCTTACATTTTTAACTTTTTAGTGCAATGGCATCTATTTTTGGGATGCCAAGTGTTTTCAGTAGGGATGCTTAGTGTTTAAATGATTGTATGGTTAAATTTTTACTTTTTTATTTTACTAAGGTGGCTGAGCTCTGTTGATGCCAAACCTGGTCTAAATAAAATGATGTTGGACATGCTGGAGCAACGTCGCAAAGCAGATGAGGCCAAATACGGATGTGTCTCTTTGATGCTGGATGCCATGGCCATCAAAAAGCATGTTCAATATGATCCTCAGACACAAACAATGTCTGGATTTGTGGACATGGGAGATCGGATAAATGAAGCTGACATTGCCTCTGAGGCTCTGGTGTTCATGGTGGTTGGGCTTCAAGGTTATTGGAAAGCTCCGATTGCATATTATCTGACCAAGTCCCTAACACCAGAGACACAGAAAGTGTTGGTAGAGCATGCATTAGAAGAGCTTCATCATCGCCAGATATTTAAGGATGCCCAATGTGCCTTACTGCATATGCCATTCTATAACAACATGAACTACTACCTCATGCATATACTGTGTACATTAACTGATATGCTGCTTTGCCACTTTGCAAATGTCAATGCTAGAACCTTTAGTTTATTTTATAGTTATACTTTTTATACTTTTTTACTTTTTGTACTAGTATGCAAAAACTCAGAACAGTATTATGTTCATTAAATGTTTAGTGCTTTAGTTTTTAGAGTTGGTGTAAATTTTCATACTCTTATACCACTATGCAAAAACTCAGGACAGTGTTAAAGTTTTACTATTTTATGCTTATGTCTATTATTATATGTTTCAGTGTTTTAATGTTTAAATAGTTACTGTTGCACCGAGGGAGTGAGAGTCTTGTCACACTATCAGATGTCACACTATCAGATGTTTATTTTTGTTTATTTGTTTGTTTATTTATATTTCTCAATTATTAAATCTTTTCATGTATCTAAAAAGAATAAACTACACATATTGACCAAGGTTGGTGTAATAATGTATTTAATATTACATAATATTTAAATGTGTAGGGAAAAAAATTGGCATAAATTAATTTCATATCACCAATAATAATACTATTTATGATGAAATAGTATTAAATATTTATTAGCATTGTAACATATGTCAGTTAATTTCGCTGGAAATAAACATGTATTTAGAAATAGATGTAAATATAATCTTATTGTGTATACTGCTAGTGCAATACAGTGTCTACATAACGTTATTTTCATGTGAACGTCCATCTTAAGTATACCATATTATAACAACATCTCTCACATTTATAACAAACCAAACCGTTTTAAAATCGGATGGAAATTAAGCAAGTTATGGTTATTTTAATAGTGAATGCACCATTCACATTCATGTTAAGAGTGGGCGTTCTGTCTGTCCCAAGATGGCCGCCGTCTGACGATGTCGGTCTCCATTGGCCAACAGCGGGGCTGTCTTATCTAGTGTTTATTATATCTATGAGTGTACCACTCTGCGCATGTCAGAACTTCTGAACTATGGAAGCGTTTCTGGGACGTATTTAAAACTAAAATGGTTTAGCAGGAATGCTTTTTCATTTCAAAGTCAAGCTGCCTTTTTTGAGTCATAAATAAAATTTAAAATGAATAAACCAAACTGCATTTTCATTTTCTTCTTCGAGACTGCTCAATTTGTAACTTAATTAAAATGATAAGTAAAATAACATTTAACATTTAATTTTCAATATATGTCTAAGTAAAAAGTGGCCAAAATTCATTTTGAAATCTCAATTTTGAAAATTAAAATGAAATAGCAGAAATGCTTTTTAATTTCAAAGTCAAGCTGCCTTTTTTGAGTCAGAAATAAAATTAAGATTAAATCATTTTCATTTTCTTATTCAGCACTGTTATATCTCATTGAACTACAGAGCAAACTGCATTTTCATTTTCATCCTGCACCCCTGCGCTCAAAGTGTGACAATATTCAATCTCAAAAGCAAACCCAGAGTAATTGAGACGAAATTAAAACTAAAATGGTTTAGCAGGAATGCTTTTTCATTTCAAAGTCAAGCTGCCATTTTTTGAGTCATAAATAAAATTTAAAATGAATAAACCAAACTGCATTTTCATTTTCTTCTTCGAGACTGCTCAATTTGTAACTTAATTAAAATGATAAGTAAAATAACATTTAACATTTAATTTTCAATATATGTCTTAGTAAAAAGTGGCCAAAATTCATTTTGAAATGTCAATTTTGAAAATTAAAATGAAATAGCAGAAATGCTTTTTAATTTCAAAGTCAAGCTGCCTTTTTTGAGTCAGAAATAAAATTAAGATTAAATCATTTTCATTTTCTTATTCAGCACTGTTATATCTCATTGAACTACAGAGCAAACTGCATTTTCATTTTCAGCCTGCCCTCCTGCGCTTAAAATGTGACAATATTCAATCTCAAACGCAAACCACGAGAGTGACGTAATGCGCTTGTCAGACAGCAGAGGGCTTGCGGAGTTTTAGACAGGAGGAGACAGTTTCACGAAGCTGAAGTTAGCTTCCGATTCCAGCTTCCGATTCGGCAAATGACTAAAGGGACATTACAACTAATTTTTCAGTACCTTGAGCGGGTTTAATCTGCTCTAGCTCAAAAACTACAACACCTAGACTCTTCAAACCAGGACTATATTGTTCTACACTAATAGAAGAATATATAAAACTAAGTTTGAGCTTTGTGAAACGTTTTGCTGATTTGTGAAACTTCCACAAAGTTTGTTTTTCATCATTTTTTGTCTACTGGACCACATTAGACCTGGTCCAGGTCAAAAACCACAACACCTACACTCTTCAAACCAGGACTATATTGTTCTAGACTAATAGAAGAATATATAAAACTAAGTTTGAGCTTTGTGAAACGTTTTGCTGATTTGTGAAACTTCCACAAAGTTTGTTTTTCATCATTTTTTGTCTACTGGACCACATTAGACCTGGTCCAGGTCAAAAACCACAACACCTACACTCTTCAAACCAGGACTATATTGTTCTAGACTAATAGAAGAATACAGAAAACTAAGTTTGAGCTTTGTGAAACGTTTTTCTGATTTGTGAAACTTCATTAACCCTCCTGTTATGTTACGGGTCAAATTGACCCGTTTTAAAGTTTACATTTTTTTTAAAAATAGTTAAAAATATTTTTTCTGCATGAAACTTTTTCTATTTGTCTTAATAGTTCCAATCAACATATAAATTGAAAATGATTCACTTTACACATTTGTACCACTCTCTGCGTCTACTTGTTACATCGATACTGTTCGGGTCAATTTGACCCGGCAGTCAAAATGAATGGTAAAAAGGGTAAAAACATTTCCAATTCTATTTGTTTCCTTGAAACTATGAGACATATTTCACTACACACACACACACGCCACACACACACACACACACACACACACACACACACACACACGCACACACACACACACGCACACACACACACACACACACGCACACACACACACACGCACGCACACACACACACACGCACACACACACGCACGCACACACACACGCACACACACACACACACACGCACACACACACATACACACACACATGCACACATGCATGCACATAAACCCACTTTCTCACTATTCTCTTTACTTCACAAGGAAACTGTGAGAAAGCAGGTGTTTATACAACTTTTGACGGGAACCTTTTCTGTTCCCGTGGGAAAACTCCACCCACACAAATCTTCATGACTCATTTGTCTTGATTTTAATGAGCGGGTCAATTTGACCCAGAACAGTAAATGTGTCTCAAGTTCAATTATAAAGATCACCCTTTGAAAAAAATAAAATAAAATGTAACATAATTTTTTTTACAAAAATCAATTTCAAGGATAATTATTGTTTTTTTGTGTGTAGGTTTTTTCAGCAAACATAAAAAATGTAAATCACATTGTTTATGTCCAAATGAGTTAGTCGTCATTATCCTTTATTTATGAGAAATAAAAAAAACATCATTGCACAAATATTGACTGACATGGTTAGTATTGGAGTTAATAATCAGATACAAAAAGGTTTTGGAGGATTTTTTGGGTTTCTGACACTATTACATGATTAAACACTCCCCGGGTCAAATTGACCCACGAACATTATTGCTGTACCTCAGAAACAAACATAACAGGAGGGTTAAATTAAATTTCATCAATGTTTATGCCTTATGCTTAAATGAATGACAGAATGACCCAGGGCACAGGTGTATGTCAAAAATAATTTAAAACTTTATTTAACATGCAACAAAAAGGCTTTCCAGGAGGCACAAAAAATTACTTGGCATGGAACTAGAAATCAAGGGAACAGGGACATCACACAGGCTGGTTTGACAGCACACTGCTCAGACAAACACTTGACGTCAAGAGGCACATTGACAACCTTCCCCTCTCAAGCTTGCATTGTTTTCGAACCACAACAGGCTATCTTCATAACCTGGCATGTCATCTACTTTGAATATATAACATTTATTCTACAGTAATAACATATTTTTTTAGAAGAATGTAAAGAAAAGCATAAATAAGAAAGTCTCTTCTTCTGTGTTTTTGTTTCACCTGTTAAACAAGTATTATTTAAGAAAATGGAAAAATGCAAAACTTAGTACTTTTTACAATTTGGTTTCAAAACTCTTTTTTTACTTTAAACATTTGAAACTTGACCAAAGTTTGTTTTTCACCATTTCACTCTTCAAACCAGGACTATATTAATCTAGACTAATAGAAGAATATATAAAACTAAGTTTTAAGTTTTTTTACTTTAAACATTTGAACGTTTCTCTAGTTCTCTTGTCAACTGCATAACCAGCTCGTCTCTCTCGCTGCAAAAAAGACATTACATTATGAAAAAATAAAATATTACTTGTCTAAATATAATGAATAGTAAAGATGCTAATACAGCTTCAGACACTCTAATTTGCTTACCTCTCCTCCATCTGGCAATGCTCAATCAGGTCCACAGCCTCAGCCCTGGTCAGCGCTTTTTTGTTGACCAATGCATTTATAGTTGCCTGTGTTACATAAAAATATGTTATTTGAAAATATCCAAATATTTATTTCATTCATAATACAGATTGATCACAAACCTTCCATTTTACTTAGCACTTTTATAACATTTATCCTTATTTCAGGCGCTGCTTCTCATTTATTCATACGCATCTGTGAAACCACTGGACATTCCACACAAAGGATATTTTTTAATTGTTTATATACTACTCATAGCCTTTTTTGTTAGCCAATAACCATGAAGAAAAACATAAATAAAAGAGGATGACATGTATGAATTTGCAATGTAACTTAAGATATGTGCATAAGTGAATGTTGGTTTGTCATATGATGCACATGCAACAACACTTACTCACCTTATAGTGTGTCATTCCTTACTTAAGTACAGTATATGTTTTATTGTCCCTAAATAATTGTCATATTACTGTTGACTGAGGTAATTGATTAATGTTCACAATAAAATTTACACCTTATATGTAATCCAAATTCTGATTTTTGAACTTATTGAATACATTTAATTTTTAAATGTATTATTAATGATGAACTACATGTTAATAATTACAACGGTAGCTTACCTCTGACAACATGACAACCAGCATGTACTTTATCCTGTCTAAAGAGATCATGCTCTGAACTTCAGATGACATGTCGTTGCAGCTGTCCATCAAGTCTGACAGGTATTTCATGATTCTGTCGAGTTGTGCCTCATCATCAATAAAGATTGGAACCCACCTTTCTTTC
Organism: Garcialebias charrua; assembly: GCA_038048925.1. Classification (NCBI taxonomy): domain Eukaryota; kingdom Metazoa; phylum Chordata; class Actinopteri; order Cyprinodontiformes; family Rivulidae; genus Garcialebias; species Garcialebias charrua. The sequence continues at coordinate 1,335 of JBBPBX010044498.1, read as the reverse complement.
AATGTAAAATGTGGAGTCACTGTGCCGGATAGAATGTCCTTTAAAATAAAAAGACAAACGCAATTACTTTCTGAGGTCTCTTATTTTACAACAAGATTAGTAGAGCCTCCAAAGGTGATTTTGAATAAAAATTTACAGTTATCCATTTCGGTACTGTGTTTTAAAGTGATTGGCAAAATCTTTTATTTTTTAATAGATGTAAGTGTTACAAAGCAAATTTATTTAATGTGAAACAGTACACCAACCTTTTCATGTTTTATGTGAACAGAATGTTGTTGTAGTATTTCTGCTGCCCAATTCATCTATTTCTTTGCTGTTACTAATTCCATTAAATGGTTACTTAATTTTTGCATCACAAACAACCAGTGTGTGTTGTTTTCTCATATAAGGGTATGTAATGAAGAAACAAAATATAGTAATACACTTAACTGAATTGTTAGAAACACCCTAAAAGTAATAGAAGTGCATTGTAAGCATTAATCTGTAATAGATCAACAAAAGTAAGGCCTTACTTTAAGACTATTCTCAACACCTCTCTGGTCTACAATGAAGTCCACAAGCTCTTCATTCCTTTCACGTCTTGCTTGAACTGCTTCAGCTGCTTTGTCCTAAATACAAATATTAATGTAATTTTTTTTCTCCATAATATAGAACTGAAATTTAAAAATAAAAGTGAAATCATACACAAAGTGCATTCCAAAGGATCTATCATGTATGTTATTTATGAATCCAACTTTGCTGAATTGCCTTGATGGTGTTCTTATTAACTGTGAATACTTACCCTGATGAACACAATGTGTCCAACACTGGCTTTACTTGTAAATATTTTATTTATGGTTATCGCTGTAACTCCAACATCTCTACTCCTACGTTCTCCTAGTATGCCGTCATAGAAATGCCATTGTTTGTCAGTTCCTAGTTTGTGGAATGCCACAAAGTGATTTCTTGAGGCAAAGTGATAAGTAGCAGCTGCTGGCTCAAACCTGTAAGATTGAGAATTGTTATAAACCAGATAATTATTTGATTAAGTTTGATACATTACATTACAGGTCATCAGTCCATTGTGTTAACACTTCTTTCAAAGCAGGGTTATGAGGTTATTAAAAAACTTGCTTTAACATGATATTACCCCTTTAATGGTTGTTATGGGATAAAATCCTAATATTTTTATGAAAAAATATAAACAACTTATCCAATTAAAACAATGTGATTTTATGGATTTTTTTATATTCTATCTCTCACTATTAAAATTAACATATCCTTAAAATTATATACTGTTCATGTCTCATGACAAGGAATCATACTTATCTCATGCACTGTACATATATGATACTT
>JBBPBX010044497.1:0-27438 GCA_038048925.1 Garcialebias charrua | reverse complement strand
TATAATGTGAAATGTGACACTAGGCAGAACGTTTTTCTCTCGGGCTTTGTTTTCACTAGGGAACAGTTACACGCCTGCACATACACAGACATAACATTTGATGTTTACATTGAAGCTGATAGATTGTTGACAGAAAGGAGGGTCACGTGGTAGTGTAGGTGGTTCCAGGGCGGTCCTGAAGCAGTCCAAGGAGGTTCCAGGGTCCAAGGAGGCGGTGACGACATCCGGGGTTTTTATAACCGTGGCCCTGCCTTTGAAGATGTGTGTGTGGACTGTGTTGGAGTCAGGTCTGTTGTCTGCTGTAAGGTTTATTCTTATATGTACAATAAACCTACATAAAATTTGCACATTCGTTTCAGAGCTTCCTTCAACCTTTTGAATTCGCAACAATTTGGTGACCACCGACGTGGAGAGGTTTGCAGTTTCGTCTGAAACGAGAGATGATTTGGAGGGTTCCCCCCCCCCACCGCCGACAGAGACGAGCACGCGCGCAGTCAACAGCCGGTGATTCACAGAGGTGAGCAGGACTCCTATTACACAAAACGTCTGCGTTTGGACACACTAAATTATTTGTTGACTGAGGGCTGTTTGTCTCCAGGTGGCCAGTGGTTTATAATGTTAGCAGCTAAAAGTAACAAAAAAATGTGAACTACTGTTGGTATTTCATTTGAATGTGCATTTTTTTTGCGGTTTTTGTACATGTAAGTAAGGTGAAAAGCACAGAAGTTCCACACACGCGTAGGGATAATTTACGAGTGCCTTGTTTGCCCTTCCCCCACATCCCCCTTCTGAGCTCCGGCCTGTCGGCTGGGAGACACGTTTCCTTTGGACTCCGGGAAACTGTGTGGTCGAGGCTCCATCGTGAACTCCGGGCATCTGTCGCCGTTGAGTCACAGGGCTTTCATCCGACACGCGGTTTTGCCGTTCAGAGTGGATTGCCACTCCGGGGTCACAGGTCGCTGTGCGTGTGATTAGGTCACATCCGGGACTGTGATCGCTGTTAAGAGTCACATTTTTCCTCCCCTTCCCCGTTAAAGTCGATTACCGTATTTTCCACTGTATAGGTCGCACCCATTTTTTTAAGATAACTTTCTTTTCTTTTTATTATTTTTTGTTTTCTTTTCTCTTTTTTTTCGAGGCTTGCGACCTGTACTCCGGAAGGTGCTGTATACACGCAAACAAGGCAACAGGGACAGATTTTTTATTTTCATTTTTATTCTCATTTATTGCATTTGTGAGTGTTAAAGTCAGGGAGCCAGAAACCTTCTCTGAGGAGCATGCACAGGGCAGTTTCGCACATGCAGCTGTCACACGGCCGGTCTCCCCCACTGATTTGTTGCAGTTCCTGCAGATGGGGCTCCCCTCCTCCTTCCTCCCCCCCCCCCCCCGCAGATGGCCTCTGGAGGTTCTGGTCCAGGGACCGGCTTGGAGCTGCTGGCTCGAACTCAGATTTATGGCTTCTAACAAGATAATACTCTCCTGTTGGTGCCTGACACGAAGGCAAGGAGACATCTCCTCCCCTCCTCCCTCACCCCCCCCCCCTACGTGCCTGTGAACCTGCACGGCACAGAGGCCTCTTTCATCCATATAAATCTCACTGAGTTTTCTCCTGGTTCTGGTTTTGGACCTGCTAGGGAGGTCCGCCTCAAAGGTTCCGGCTGATAACAGGGAGTTTTACAACTTAATCAGCTCAGGCTGGGACTGTAAAAGTTACTGTTTATTGGTGTGTACTTCAGTGCAGCTTTGGAAGAAAACTCCAGTGTAAAGTAGTTAGTTAATTGCCAGTTAAAAGTTGGGTTATTACACGGTTTGTTTTTTATTTTCTGTTGCTGTGACCTTTGTTTTAAACACGCTGACCTCTCTGTGGCAGTCTGTTGTCCTCACAATGCAGTACTGTATTTTTTGCAGATATGTGCTTTTCACTCTCAGTGTTAAAGGCACATTTCTGATTTTTATAGGTGAGGTTCCCGTGAACATGTTGCCTAAAGGAGTACATGCAGGGTTAGTCTCACGCCATTAATTGTTACGTTTCCAGTTCTCATCACTTCAGCCTGGTGGGGTGCAGGTCATGTTTAATGACATATGAACAGGGCCTGTGTAATGGTGGTTTGGAGTACTTTGGTGGTTTGTTTTTATTTTTATTTGTTCTTTTTTTATATGTGTATTTTTATTTTTATTTTTTTCTTGGAGGACTGCCGCTTGTTTGTTCTGCAGGAGCGTTCTGCCTTGGCCTTCTGACCTGCTCGACAGAGTCTGGAAGGGAGTCTTCACACAGCTGACATACTGCAGGGGGTGACTTTATTTGGGTGTTTTCTGAGGATTTCAGCTTGACTTCTAATCAGTGAACGTTGCAGGTGTTCCATGACGACGTTTGGTTAGCAGTTAATTCTTTCTACAGTAATTTCACTTATACACAGATATGCAGCTCTCAATTTACAATTTTATTCCTCACCCTACAACATTACTCGTTTGCATACACCTAGGTTTCCTCAACCATAGCATGGAGTGGTTGCATCATGACTCTCTAGTGTTGAACGCCATTCTTGGATAGATTACATGTATGCTGTCATTGAAGCTAGGTTTTGCTAACAACTCCTGTTGGCACCTGCACTGGACTGCACTGAACTGTCGAATTGCGTTGTGTTCAGCTGAGCTGCAAGCTGACACCACACCTGCACTGAACTGCCGACATGCATCATGTTCAGCTAAAGCCGCAAGCTGTCATGACTCGTGCCTGAACTGTTACATGGAATTTTACGTTTGCACCAGTTTCAACTCAAGTCTATGAACTGTGGTCTGCACCCACTGCTGGACTCTTGACATCTCCTATGGGGGCTGGAGAACTCATGACAAGTGAAAGTCAAGCTGGAAACGTCACTACCAAACTTTGCAGCCTGGCTGATGTGTCAGCTGACCATGTGATCTTCAGGTGGTGATTCATAACTTCAGTTTACTGATCAATACTATCTTTGCTATGGTAAAATCTCACACACACACATGTACACGCTTTTCATTGTGACACACAGAACTGATCTCACTGACACGTGACCTGCACAGCCACACTTCTCATGGATTGTTGGATTACCATACACATTTTTGTTTTTCCTTCATGTACTCGCGTTAGAGCAGTACAGTTTGGTTCTGTTTTCTCCATCATGTTCGGTATGGGCACCTGTTGCATTCCTTTTTGGATGTGTGTTTGTCTTTTTCTTTTCTTTTTCCTCACCTTTTGACAGGCATAGGTAGAGGGTTTGCTGGCATGATGCAGAGAAGGAAGGTAAATGTTTTCTTTGTCCTGGAGACCGAGTGGAAGGGCAGCAAGGCTCACGGTGTTGGAGCAGGATTCAAGCTCTCTTACTTTGGTGTGGATAGCGGAGGAGATGGAGTAGAGGTTGTGTTGAAGGAGGTGTTGACATAGGATGTCGTGGTGGTGTGACATGTGTCTAATGGGGTGATGTGTCTTATGGTTGAAGTATTAAGTCTGATGCTACTGGTTGGGTTCGGATGTTTTGAGTTTTTATTTTTTCTTTCTGGTAGTATTTCCACCTGCAGTACAGATGATGTTTGTGTTATGAGCTTCCCTTATTTTCTTTGTAACAGGATGTTTTTTGTTTACCTCCTGTTTCAAAAAGGGGATGACGAATAACAAACATACTGTATAGTTAAACACACCATTTCAAATAACTAATTAGATCAACGTTTTAACTCTTCATACAGTGATGAGAGCTGGAAACAGTTATACATTTGATAAAGTTATAAAAGATCATTTTAATAAGTGCCTAAAAACAGGTTGTTGGATAGTAGTTGCTCAACAAGATTCTGAATGTTTGGGGTAATTTATATAGATTTAGTGCTGACTTTCTCTTATTTTTCATTTACAGGTCAAATCTGGACTGCTGATGATCTGTCAGCCCTGTGACAGAACGTGTAAGATAAAATTGTGAATAATTTATATATGAAAAGGGGAAATGCACTTTACAAGCAGAGGGACCTTACCATAACTGGGTTTACATTCCTCCCCTTTTCAGCAGATTAATTAATGTTGAATGAATGCTTAATGTTGCAGTGTAACCAATGAAGGGAAAATCTATTTTCCCTGCACCATTTTTTATTTATCTTACAGGTTAACAGGTGGAACATGCAGCAGAGCAGAACTAATCACATTAACTAACAAACTAACCAACTAATCACTAATATATGCCAAGGTTTTCTCATTATTTGTTGAAACCTCTCAATTGTTGTTTACACCGTATGTTGAAAGGATACATATGGTTATTCTTATGCCTGTGAAGAATGACTGTGAGTTTGATCCAGGAGGTCCAGAAAGGATTGAAGGTTGTTGAGATGAATGAGTCAGACAGAATGTGAATGTTACAGACAGATTAATGTGACTATATATATGTTTGTGCTTGGTGAATGTGAGTACAATAGTTGTGTGTTGATAGATTTTTGAGAAAGGTGTACAGGGTTTTCACTATTTTCCTATAGATATAATTTAGTTTTATCAATTTTAATTCTTAGATTTGAACGATAATTAGAAATGTTTTAGAGGATACATTTTAGCTGCACCTTGTTAAGAAGTATCAGAGTAAGCCTAGCGGTGAATTTTACTGATAGGAAATGTTTGTGGTAGAACATTCTGGTACAGAGAATAATAATATATATATATATAGGAATGGATGTGAATAAGATATTTGAGTTTGACAGGTTATGGAAGGATTTTTGTGTTTTCTGTTCTGATTAGATTAATCATAGATTAAGTGTTTAATTTTCTGAATGTGGTCTTAGCCCTTATCACAGACATCTCTGAATAAGAGCAGTTGAGCTTTTCTCAGATATCAGACTAGTCAACAGAGTAGTGTAGGGTTTTTCTCCTCACAGGTGTCTATGATGATGAAGATGAGATGGCCTGACTTGGCTAAAGCATAGTTCATATTCTTTGCTAAGGTTAACACATACCTGAAATGGAGCAGAGTATATGCAATGTTTTGAAGTTTGTTAAGAGTTGATAATTCAATTTTGGGTAATTTAAGGGTTTTTGAGAAAGTATTGGATTTATAAAGTCAAGTTAAAGTCCAGTTGTTTTTTATTGAACGCCTTTTAAAGGTATTGAATTTAACTTCATTATTCCTGCATATACCCTGTAGAGGCGTGTATGTTGATAGGAGGGACAGTCCGCTCAGTTCTTTCTTGTTTTTATTTTTATTTGTTCGTCTTTGCATCTATTTTTGTCTTGTTTGTTTTTGTCTGTTTTGTTCTTGTTCATTGTTTCTGTTTGTTTGTTACATTTGTCTTGTTTGTTTTTGTCTGTTTTATTCTTGTTCATTGTTTTTGTTTGTTTTGTCTTGTTTCTATTTGTTTGTTACATTTGTTTTATTCTTTGTTTTTGTCTGTTTTGTTTTTTATTCTCTTGTTTGTTCTGTTTAGTTTTATTACCATTTATATTATTGCTTATTTTATATGAGGGTTTTATATTCTGGGTGGGTAACTTAGATGTAATATTGCTGTGGGAGGGAATGTTAGAGATTTCCAATGTGTATCAAGTTTTTAATTGCATTCTCACATAGAACATATAGGATTTTGTTGACATGATGTTTGTCATGTCAAAAGGGGAATTGAAATATATTTCTATCAGTATTACATTACACCCACTATGCTCCATTATTTGTATTCACTTAATTCTGCCTTATAATGTGAAATGTGACACTAGGCAGAACGTTTTTCTCTCGGGCTTTGTTTTCACTAGGGAACAGTTACACGCCTGCACATACACAGTAGTGCATTAACAGAGTAACCGAGTTTTCGACAGCTCGAGTGCTTTGACTTCTATCGAGGCTTTTTTGTCCAACTCGGGTACCCGTAGTGACGTCACATTTCACATTTCACAGCGCGCGGGGCAGCTTTTAGCTTTTAGTAGACGCTACAAAATGGATTCCTGTGTGCGCACGGATGTTAATGGAGCAGGCCGTCTTGTCAAAAAGGTAAAACAGTTTATAATTTTATAAAATGCGCTACTTCGTGTTGACTTTCTTTGTAGTAGATTGTGACAGCAGAGGGCAGTGTTGCAATGCAGGTCCCATATACAGTATAACACGGCCAAAACGGCTTCCTCTCTCTCGTTTCACAAACAAAAAAAACAAATATTCATCTCTCTAGAGCTACCAAAAATCTATAAACACAATCTCTAAAAGTAAACCTAAATTGCACAGCTGCAGGCGGTGGTACGGTGTGGCTGTAGCCCCATTTGTTTTTAAGTTTCGGTTTTCATCGCCTTACTTTCACTTTTAATATTATTAATATAACTAATAGTTTTGTTTTTCCTGTGACTTATGTGCAGTATGATAAATGATAGGAGCATAATAAATGCTCCCAATGCTTTGTTGGTCTTTTTTTTCTTTTTGTAAAGACGTTTTTAGGCATTTATATTTATTTATTTATTTTGCATCGTAAGACACTGTGACGTCATCGGCTACTCGAGCGTCGTTCGAGTTTTTTTATGTTAATGTTGAGGTTAAAAATTATGTACTCGTTCAACCCCTAATACACAGACATAACATTTGATGTTTACATTGAAGCTGATAGATTGTTGACAGAAAGGAGGGTCACGTGGTAGTGTAGGTGGTTCCAGGGCGGTCCTGAAGCAGTCCAAGGAGGTTCCAGGGTCCAAGGAGGCGGTGACGACATCCGGGGTTCTATTTCCTGTGGGCGTAGCCCTTTAAGCCACGCCTTTTGGGTTTACCCTGTGCTTCGCACCAACATTGAAAACTTCTAGTCCACGCCCACCTGCTGTGGGCCCCCGCCCTCGGTCCATAAAAACCCCTGTCGACCGAGGAACTGCTCCCAAAATTTTTTCACCAACTGAAGACTCTACATAAGAAAGATAAGAAGATCACAACAACATGTTTTTTAAACGACCTTCAATAAATGCACAGGATGTGAATTCTTGCTTCATCCTGGTGGAGGACAAGCAGCAGCACCCACTCTGAGTGGTGCTTTGGAGTCCAACACGGACAGCAGGCCGTGGTCCAGAACCGCGTGCTCTGCCTGCCAGCTCCTGAGGAGGAGAAAAAGGAGCTCCGGTTTGACCTCCCCTGTCCACTGGGCACCGGAGGCTCAACCGAAGGCGGACGCTCCGCACAGCCTGTGGTAAGCAGCTGGCGGTCTACGCGTCCACAGGGGGTAGCTAGTGCGGCCGGCATGTTCCTCCCGAAGGTTCTGACCCGGTTTCGCCTTTTCCTCCGCCGGCCGGCATGTTCCTCCCGAAGGTTCTGACCCGGTTTCGCCTTTTTCCTCCACCGGCCGGCATGTTCCTCCCGAAGGTTCTGACCCGGTTTCGCCTTTTTCCTCCACCGGCCGGCATGTTCCTCCCGAAGGTTCTGACCCGGTTTCGCCTTTTTCCTCCGCCTGCGGAGATGTCTAGCCTCCGCGTCGCGCCACTTCTTTGAAGTGCGCGGGGCCGGCCAGAACCCCCACCGAGGGAGAAATCGTGACCGACGGCATGGCTGCCACGACCTACGAGCTGGGCCCAGCCCAGCTGAAGACCAGCTCCACTCCAGCCTCTGACACGACGAGCGCCGTCTCCTGAGGACGCAGGACAGACTCGCCGCTCCACGCGCTCCCGGTCATAAAAAGTTGGGTCGCGCAGACGCGTGCGGGCTGAGGGTCCCTGAACGCATCACTCAGCCTCGACGCCGCAGACGAGCAGGACGCTCTCCTCTCGCCGCTCCAGGACATCAGGTGAGCCACGTGCGCTGGTGGAGGTCCCTGAACGCACCACTCGGGTCTCCATCCTCGCTGCTGGCAGGAGGACTCGTAGCTAAAAACAACAGCCAGAGGGAGCGATCTGACCCAGCTGTTCAGACGTGGACTCCCCGCTGCAGAGTGCGGACAACAAGCCCGTGTCACTCTGCGCTCCCATCACGAGGACTCAGGAGCGCACGAACCAGGCTTCTCTACACCGCTGCAGCCCAGCAGCTCTGAGCTCTGAGGTTTGCACTGAGACCAGTGAAACGCGTGAGGACACAGTTTCACGCAGCACCCAGCTCCAACTGGCTTCAGGTGCGCGCTCGAGCAGGTGAGGAAGCACGCAGCATCACCTCGGGCAGACCCTCGTGCCGCACACGGACCGGTGCGCCCTTGGGAGCAGAGCAAGGCATACCGCCGACCCCAGCTGGACCGGGAGCTCCAGAGGCAGGGTCCGCCAGCAGTCACCATGGACCGGCCAGCATCAGGGTGCAAGGAGGACATGATATAAAAATGACGCTGTGAAGGGGATGTTTTTAACAGCTTTTTGAGTTCTGAAAATAAAGTTTCTGTCTTGAACAGTGTTTGTTACTCAGACATGCTGGTTGCCTTTTTTCCCGAGGTCCGTGAACACATCTCCAGGTTCGTGCAGTGATAAACAATGCACATTCTTTCACACAAAGCCGAGCTACGAGTGGTTCCGATGTTCCCATGGTAACCACTCAAGCCCCGCCTCCCCACACGCAGACGGGGGCATGTGTGCATGACTGCCAGCAGCAGGCACAGCGATGCACTGCACAGTCATGTAAGTCAAACATCTGCACTTGTTAACACAGTTAACTGTCATGAGCCTGGCCTGGACACATGGTTCCAGCCAGGACATTTCTGTCTTCTTCAACATCGGGTCAAGCAACAGGTATTGTCTCTGACCCGTCTCAAAAAGACGTTTTTCTCATGCATGGTCTGATAACAGTTGTTTCAGCCAGGACGTTTTCGTCTCTTCCACACGCCAGACATCAGGTAAAAACCACCGACCTGGGCTCAGTGTAGCAGGGGTCGTGAGAAGAGCCTCCTATGGGCCATTGCGGACTCCGTCCACTAGGTGGCGATGGAGGACAGGCTATTTCTCCTGTGCAGCAGAACGTTGTTGAATTACAGCGCAGTCTGGCTCCAGACCTGCTCTCTAACTGGTTAAGACGACTATTCACAACAATTGCAGTCTGCAGAGACGCCGCACCGGCTCGTTGCAGTTTCTGAAGACAAAACATCTTCAGCACAGGGCGCTGCAGTTTGGAACTACAGGAACTGTTAGCGAAATACGTCATTTCCGGAGTCCCCCTCGAGCGAGGACGGAACCGTTTTCTATTCAAAATTCTTGTTTCCAAAGAATCAAACAGACTCGGGCAGTTTTTCTGGATTTGTCTATTTGCAACAAACATATCACGTGAGTCGTCTCTTCCATATGCTGACAATAAAACGTATTTTTCGAATACGTGACACGGAGTTGGATTCGTCTCAATCGATCGCAGAGACGCGTTCCCACATTTCAATCATAAACAAACACAGGGAATTCCTCAGGTTTGTTTTTTCAAAAGGTTTGCTATCAGTACGACTGCATGTCATCACGTCAGTTCGCTCCCTGCACCTGCACGAGGGTTATCTGGCGGTGTTTACCGCGTCAAGGAGTATGAAAACTCTGTTATTCACTCGGCCCGAGGATCGATTGCTTCTGTCTCGATCCTAGAAGAAGCGGAAGCCCAGAATGTCCCACTTGGTTTCTCGCCATAAACTGGGGAAACAGCTCAGTTACTCCAGTGCATAAAGTATTTACTGAGACGACCCTCTGCTCCTCAGCTGTTGTGTCGGAACAGAGGAGAGAGCAGCTGACGTCACTCTTCAGTACGTCAGCCTCACACAGGTCAGTTCCAGCGTTATAAATATAATGAGATTGTCAGGAATGACGGCTGCTGTTCACGTGGTAGTGAAATTAATTTTACTACACATGCACCGTTTTTTCAGAGATGTGTTTTTATGTCAGAAAATTGACCCCCAGTACACCACAGCTGGCTCATGTCACGTTTTCTCATCACTGAGAACGGACCTGTATGGCAAGCTCCTTTGTCATAAAATCGTGTAGTCTGTCTACCCGTCATTATATTATAGATACCAAAGAATGAGTTCCGACCAGTCACATTTAATGTGGACTAGTCAGAATGTTTGTTTGAGATGGACCTGGTCTTTAGGGGGAAACCTTGGACTTTGTCAGAGCCCTGAGCAAAAGTGACGTCATTCAAACAGACACATCCCTTTTTCTGAATGGGATGGCTCCTGCCTGTCACAGTCAATATGGGGTGGGGGGGCCGTGGCCGCCAGGTACGTCCCTTCACATAAACGTTCTGGTCGCTGCTGTCAGTACACAATGTCTGAAACACTAGACGTCGCGTACATAAATCACCAGGGCGTGTGCGTTTAGCCCAGTTTTTTCATTCAACCTTTATTTAGTCAGGTAAATCTCATTGAGCCTCGTGGACTCATTTACAAGAGTGACCTGCTAGCAGTGGTTCAACAGCTGTTCAGCAGTTGCTGATCACAGCCAGAAGTCTGATCTGCCCGGCGCACACACACACACTTGAAATCGCTGCGGGCGGCTCTCTCACCCCCCGCCGTGCTAGATTGGCCACTCAGGAGAACACTCAGTGCCCACTGTTCTTTTCCTGAAGCCCCAGGACAACCCCCACTGGGGTGGACGCATTGGCACACAAACTGTGGGCCAAAATAAAAATAAGAACGTTTTATGTTCTCTCCTCCAGTCTAGCTGCCACTGGAGCTACTGGAAAGATTGAAGGAGGTGGCGTTATCAGTGATTCTGATCGCCCCGCAGAACACACCATGGTTCCGGTGCTACAGCAACTAAGAGTTTCCCTGTGATAGGTCAACATTACTAATCTGGTTGCTGAACGTTAATGTTTAGAAAGTCTTGAATTTTTCTAAAAAGACGTCTTTATGCACTACCCTGCAAGCGTGTCCAAAGTGTTTACCAGTACGCGTCAAATGAGTTGCTTGTCAGCAATGGTGCCTGGGAAGTCAGTTGGACCTATCTTCATTTCCTCTGGGTTCCATCTTCCCATGTTTACAGTTATGGCTGGTCAGAAAATTAGCCTGCAGCACGGTTACAACTTATGCTGCAGCGATGTCTTCCTGCCACGGGGGATTCAACGATAGACCAGGTTTTAATCATCCCCTGTTAAAACATTTTCTGAAAGGTGCTCGTCGTCTTAGTCCGATTCACGCACCTTAGTCACACAATGGGACCTAGTTACTGTGCTGAGTTCACTAACTAGGGATCCATTTGACCCGCTTAGACCAGATACAGTTAAAGCTTTTATCCTTAAACCAGCTCTGTTGCTGGTTCAAAATTCGGCTAAGGAGTAAATGACTTGTCTGTTTCTCCTTCTCTTAAAGGAAGACAAATGATTAAGAGGGAAGGGAGTTCAGTTGAACTTAGACCACCCCTGTTTTTAGCCTCAAAAGCTTGATGTGTTCATTCAAAGTTTAAATCATTCACGGAACGGCTTGTTCTCCTCCTCTCTTTTCTGCAGAGGAAGAACGCCTACATTTGTCTTGTCCAGTGCGGGCGCTAAAGTGTTATGTGACACGCACTGCTGCGATGCTTAAGTCTGATAAGTTTTTTGTGCCTTCAGAGGACAATCTCAGGGTCAACCTTGACCTATCAGCGGTTGTCACATTGGCTATATGAGGCCATTTCTCTGGCATACAGCTTCCTGGCCTCCAGCCCCCTGAACAAATAAGAGTTCACTTCTCTAGAGGGATTGCAGTTCCACAGCCCTGCACGGAGGTCTTCTGTGCAGGACATCTGTTCAGGCTGCCTCTTGGTCGTCAGCGACTCCCTGTATCTATTTTGGTTACAGAACGTTTTCCAGCTCCTCCCTGATGCATTATGTTCTCAGGGTTGTAGCAGAGTGATTGTCTTTCATTATCAATAGACTTATTGATGATTGACGCAGTTGTATCTGCCTTGTTGATTCTGATTATGAATTCAGAGTCGTTCATTTACCATCACATGATGATGAGGATTGTCCGCCTGCTATATTATGCACCCTTTTGTCTCAATTGACAGTGCATATTCATGCCTATTGAGGTGTGGCGGTTGCCTGAGTGTGTTATGGTTTCAGTCAGACCCAATGGGGCATGGACCATATCGTGCTCCGCCCTTTAACCCAAAAGGCGTGGCTTAAAGGGCTACGCCCACAGGAAATAGAACGTCGGTTACGTACTGTAACCCTAGATTCTATGAGTGTGGGCGTAGCCCTTTAAGCCTTGAGGCCCCATTGGCTCTCTTTGGCTGAAAAAATTGTTTTTGCCATTGGGAGCAGTTCCTCGGTCGACAGGGGTTTTTATGGACCGAGGGCGGGGGCCCACAGCAGGTGGGCGTGGACTAGAAGTTTTCAATGTTGGTGCGAAGCACAGGGTAAACCCAAAAGGCGTGGCTTAAAGGGCTACGCCCACACTCATAGAATCTAGGGTTACAGTACGTAACCGACGTTTTATAACCGTGGCCCTGCCTTTGAAGATGTGTGTGTGGAATGTGTTGGAGTCAGGTCTGTTGTCTGCTGTAAGGTTTATTCTTATATGTACAATAAACCTACATAAAATTTGCACATTCGTTTCAGAGCTTCCTTCAACCTTTTGAATTGTTGCCTCGAGGGCTCATTTACAAAAGCGACCTGCTACAAACTAAAGAATGATGAACAGCAATGGTAGAATTTCCTTAAACAACAAACAACAATATCTTCCCAATATATGAATATATGCAAACATGGCTTGCCGTACTGCACCTGCCGCACGTGGCCATTTGACCACTACTGACCAGCTGGTTGAAAGAGGTAAAAAGTTAATTTTAGCTTCAGATGGACTACGTCCAGCGATCCATCACCCAGATGGACGTTCATTCAGCCACTGCACTCAGCTGACGCGCACAGCCGAGACCCAAACAGGTGAGATCACAAAATATCTGGCATGTCAGAGCAGGGTCCAGTGCAGGCAGAAGCAGAGGAAGCATTTACCATATCATACCACTTTATTTATAAAGCACTTTAAACAGTGACAGTGCACACCAAAGTGCTGTACAGGGACAGACAGACCAAGAACACAACAACAAACTACTCTGTACATAACGAGAAAACAAATATGGAAACAAAACAAACAAAAAAAGAAACTGAAATTTTTAAAAATGTAATGCTCTGATGGCTGTTCAGCTTTGATCTTCTGCCCCTCAGTTGTGCAAATCTGCCAACCGTTAATAATACTCTGTGGTATAAGCAGTCAGCTTTTTTTTCAGGTTTGAACCTGTAATTACTGTTAATTCAACAGATCGGGTGGGTTCGGGATGATGGCTATGGGCTAGGGCCGGGTCGGTTCTGATTATTTGGACCCGAGTGCAACTCTATTCCTCACCTCCTTCTACAGGTGTGCAGTGGAGAGCATCCTCTGCAGAAAGAAAAGCTTTGCAGAGAGTGGTGAAGGCTGCACAGAAGACTTTTGGAGTCATGTCGGGTACCCACCGAACGCGTCTTGAGCATCAAAAATGCTCCCAATGCACGGTGTTGGCTGCTTGTCAACAGATGTCTGTTCACATCAAACGCGTCTGATGACGCGCAGTGGGAGCAACGTCTTGGTCCTTTTCCGGTCGGGTTTTTGTTTTGTTTTTTTGTACACCGGGCAGATGAAATCAGTTGTTCGTGAGCCCTGTTACTACTTGAGTGGGTTTTCTACAAGCCGAACTGCAGCTCCGGAAGTCTTTGTTGAGATTAAATCCTTTTTTTATGTTTGGGGTGATCGTACACTCAAGCGGACAGCGGCAACTGTGAAAATGCCAAGTTTCTTACCGGAGGCTGGTTTCTTCATGGAGGCTCGTTGGGCTAAGGTTAAAAAGTCCAAAAAAAGTCCCGTCGTCGTTGCGTCATCACATAGCAGAGTCTCTCCCGATTGGTTGCTGCGACGCGGCGAGCAGCCACAGTTCGATTCGTTGAAATCCGGCAACGGCTGCTCTGGACGCTCCGCGTGCGCAGAAAAGAACTGCCGCGCCCCACCGCATTGCTTGAACTGCTCAAAACGCGCCGCGTCATGCTTTGCCGCTCCTCGCCGCTCCTCCACATAGACTTTGCATGTGAACTGACTGCTTCCGCTGCTCTAAACGAGTTTGGTGGGTAGCCGGCATCAGACTCCCCACCATCACAGACATCTACACCTCCAGATGCAGGAAGAGGGTCACCTGCATCATGAAGGACCACACTCACCCAGCACACACACTTTTTGCCATGCTCCCCTCAGGAAGGAGGTTGAGGAGCATTAAGTGTAGAACCACTAGACTGAGGAACAGCTTCTACCCTGAGGCTGTTAGACTCATGAATATCTAACCAGATAATCACTGTGGAAAAAAATCACATCAAGCTCCTGCTGATCTGTTTCATGTTGTTGTGTTCATTTGTGCTCATCTGCTCACACAGACTCATGTTTGTGCTGCTGTTCGGTGTATTCAAAAAGGCGTTCAATACAAGATCAACTGGACTTTATTTGTTTATTTGTTCGGTGTATTGTTTTTGTACTACTAGTGCTTAGTGTATATTTTTAGTTATCGTTTTTCTTAGTTCATATCTTAGATCTTATTACAGTTTTTCTTTTACATTTCATACTTTTGATGGATGTAACTGGGACCCTGTGTTCACAATTTTGTTCCACCACATGTACCACACAGTGGTGGGCAACGCTAATCCAAAAATTAGTTCCGCTATTTCTAAAGCACTAATTAATTTATTTAGGTCCGCAATTTCAAAAGCACTAATGTCTTATGAAAATTAGGGGAAGCTAATTCTAATCCGCTAATTAAATTCAACAATTGGTAGCAGCAAGTTATGCAATATTTGCACTACACTGCCAACTAGCGGTGCATGAACTGTTATACAGTAAGTTGTTTGAGTTTCAGAGTATTTAGTTTGGTTCTCTTCAACAGGTTTGACAAGGACAAAATGTACCCATTCCAAAGTCTGTTAGCTAAACTGCAGACATATTTGGCTGTTTTTTTTCTTCTTTTGTTACTTTTAGTACCACTAGATCGCATGTGTCAAACTCAAGGCCCGTGGGCCAAATCCGGCCTACCATAACCGTTTCTGTGGCTCTCTACACCCTAGAACTTCAAGATAACAGTTGTAAGCATGTTGCTCTCAGGTGATGGGTCCCCATCCCTACACTCCCTGGTCTCTCTGTTAATTGTCTTGCTTATCTCCTCCATTTTGTTGTCCAGGTGTTTGTGATTGTCATGCTGTGTGTTCATGTACCTGTATATAAAGTCAGGGATTTTTTAATTGATAAAGCTCTGTATATGTTGTATAACACAATCATTGTTCCACATTTAATCTATTGTATTGAGGTTTGGGGAAAAGCGTGCAAAACAATTACAAAGCCTGTTTTTATTTTACAAAAGAGAGCTGTAAGAGTAATCACCAGAAAACATTTCAGTCACCCATCAAACACCTTGTTTCTTCAGCTAAATTTATTGAAATTCCAGGAATTGGTAGAATATAGTATTTTATCAGTTATGTATAGGGCTCATAATAACACATTACCTTTAAATATCCAAAGAAATTTAGACAAAGTTATTACAATCTTAAAGGGACAGATATTCATCAAACCACAATTCAGAACCAGCTTAAAGGGACGGTCTACCTCAATTCAGGGAGTTGGATTGTGGAATGTTCTGGAGAGTGATGTTAAAAATGCAAATTCAATTCATTCATTCAACCTTTATTTATACAGGCTAGCCTCGTTGAGTCACGGGGACTCATTTACAAGAGGGACCTGTCTCACTCACACCAAACAACCATCCATTCTCACACTCACACCTAGGGTCAATTTAGAGTCACCAATCAGCCTAACAAGCATGTTTTTTGGTCTGTGGGAGGAAACCGGAGTACCCGGAGGAAACCCACGCATGCACGGGGAGAACATGCAAACTCCACCCAGAAAGGCCCCGGACCGGGATTTGAACCGGCAACCTTCTCGCTGAGAGGCAGCAGCTCTACCAGTTGTGCCACCGTGCTGCCCAATGTATACATTTAAGAAAAAGGTCAAAAAGGACTTGCTCAAAAACTATATATGATGTAGCTTAGTGTGTTTGTGTATTACAGTTAGAAAAATTAAGTAGAGTTATTCATTTTGTGATGTAGTTTGAAGGTTATCATTGGTTGAACAAACTGTGAAATAAGGGGCAGATATAATAAGATTTCATCTTCTTTCTGCTCCTTTCATTTTATCCTACTTGTATTCTTGTATCTGATGAAACTGTTTTGTATTGTTCTTTTAAAATGAATGAATAAACATCAAATCAAATCAAATCAACGGCCCAGTCAGAGTCCAGAACCTGAACCTGAAACCTTCAGAGAGCTGAGCAGAAACCTCAAAGAACTGAAGCAACAATGGAAAGAAGAGTGGGTCAGAACTCCTCCAGAACCAGGAGAGAGACTGATGAAGTCAGAGAACCACAGAGGATTCTGCTGCTGAAGGAGGTTCTGTTGGGTCAGAGGCACAAGCTGAGGTTAAATTTTAATGATTTTAGAACTTGTTAAAGATCATCCATCCAGCTAACTGTCTATCCATCCATCCATTCAGCTAAAAGTCTATTCATCCTTGTATCTGATGAAACTGTTTTGTATTGTTCTTTTAAAATGAATGAATGAACATCAAATCAAATCAAAAATAAGTCTGTATCTCTGTGTTTATCGTTGTCCTGGCATTGTCTCCTGTTGCCTCTGTCTCCTGAGTTCCTTGTGATTCCCTGAGTATGTAAGTTTGCTGCCCTGTCTATTTTATGTTCTTAATTTCTGTGGCCGTCGCGGACGCCATTTTGAAGAGTCCTAATGGTGAACTACTTTTTTTAAATCCAGCAGATTTGACCATTTCGTGAAACTCTCAAGCTCAGAAAAACTTGTGCTATAACGTCAGCTATGAAATATATTTTTTCTCAGCAAAGAAACAATTGTTTTACCGTGTTTTCTTGTAAAATCCTGGCTTCTTTGGCCGTCGCGGACGCCATTTTGAAGAGTGCTAATGTGGCGAACTTTTTTTAAAAATCCAGACGCGTCACGTAGGCCGCTGAGAAACATCCACAAGTTCAGTTCACCCTCCATGTTAAAAAGTCTTCGTCTGACTCTTCGAAAACAAGCAATAAGGCTCCAGAGTAACACACTGGCTGCTAACTGCTATAGAGAGAGCACACACCAAGAGACTGAGGGGGACGCTTTTTTGTCACGGACCACATCCGGCGCTGCTCGTAAATACGTTATTTCGTTTTTACTGATAGATAATTAGTTATTAGCGGTACTGCATTTTAAATAAAAATAGCACAAATCCGCTTATGAATTATAAAACTTAGTCAATCCGCTGTAAAGCTAACAGATTATTTAGCTACGCTAAAAGCGGATTAGCGCAATAGCGCTACCTAGCGGTGGAAGGCCCACCACTACCACATGTGATGCATATAACAAATAAAGAAACTCGGACTCTCTGACTCTGATATAATAATAATAATAATAATAATAATAATAATTTTATTTAAAAGCGCCTTTCAGGACACCCAAGGACACTTAACAAACCAATACAGTTCAAACATTATCAGCGACAAATTGAAATATAAAATGCATAAAGATTCCATCCATCCATCCATCTTCTTCCGCTTATCCGGGGTCGGGTCGCGGGGGTAGCAGCCTAAGTAGGGAGGCCCAGACTTCCCTCTCCCCAGCCACTTGGAGCAGCTCCTCCGGGGGAATCCCAAGGCGTTCCCAGGCCAGCCGAGAAACATAGTCCCTCCAGCGCGTCCTGGGTCTTCCTCTGGGTCTCCTCCCGGTGGGACATGCCCGGAACACCTCACCAGGGAGGCGTCCAGGAGGCATCCTAACCAGATGCCCGAGCCACCTCAACTGGCTCCTCTCGATGTGGAGAAGCAGCGGCTCTACTCCGAGTCCCTCCCGGATGACTGAGCTTCTCACCCTATCTCTAAGGGAGAGTCCAGCCACCCTGCGGAGAAAACTCATTTCAGCCGCTTGTATCCGAGATCTTGTTCTTTCGGTCATAACCCAAAGCTCATGACCATAGATGAGGGTGGGAACGTAGATCGATCGGTAAATTGAGAGCTTTGCCTTTTGACTCAGCTCTCTCTTCACCACGACAGACCGGTACAGCGCCCGCTTCACTGCGGACGCTGCACCTATCCGCCTATCGATCTCACGCTCCAGTTTTCCCTCATTCGTGAACAAGATCCCGAGATACTTAAACTCCTCCACTTGGGGCAGGACCTCCTCCCCGACCCGGAGAGGGCATGCTACCCTTTTCCGGCTCAAGACCATGGCCTCGGATTTGGAGGAACTGATCCTCATCCCGGCCGCATCACACTCGGCTGCAAACCGCTCCAGTGAAAGTTGTAAATCACGAACTGATGAAGCCAGTAGGACCACATCATCTGCAAAAAACAGAGAAGCGATTCTAAGGTCACCAAAACGGATCCTCTCAACACCTTGGCTGCGCCTAGAAATTCTGTCCATAAAAGTTATGAACAGAATCGGTGACAAAGGGCAACCTTGGCGGAGTCCAACTCTCACCGGAAACGAGCCTGACTTACTGCCGGCAATGCGGACCAAGCTCTGACACCGGTCGTACAGGGACCTAACAGCCCTTATCAAAGGGCCTGGTACCCCATACTCCCGGAGTACCCCCCACAGAACCCCCCGAGGGACGCGGTCGAATGCCTTCTCCAAGTCCACAAAGCACATGTAAACTGGTTGGGCAAACTCCCACGCACCCTCCAGGACCCTGCTGAGGGTGTAGAGCTGGTCCAGTGTTCCACGACCAGGACGAAAACCACACTGCTCCTCCTGAATCCGAGGTTCGACTATCCGACGGACCCTCCTCTCCAGAACCCCTGAATAGACCTTACCAGGGAGGCTTAAGAGTGTGATCCCCCTATAGTTGGAACACACCCTACGGTCCCCCTTTTTAAATAGGGGAACCACCACCCCAGTCTGCCAATCCAAGGGAACTGCCCCCGATGTCCACGCGATATTGCAGAGTCGCGTAAGCCAACACAACCCTACAACATCCAGAGCCCTAAGGAACTCCGGGCGAATCTCATCCACCCCCGGAGCCTTGCCACCGCGGAGCTTTTTAACCACCTCGGCGACCTCAGCACCAGAGATCGGAGAACCCGACCCAAAGTCCCCAGGCTCTGCTTCCTCAGTGGAAGACGTGCCAGTAGGATTGAGGAGGTCTTCGAAGTATTCCGCCCACCGACTCACAACATCCCGAGTTGAGGTCAGTAGCACGCCACCTCCACCATAAATGGTGTTGGTCTCGTACCTCTTTCCCCCCCTGAGACGCCGGATGGTGGACCAGAATCGCCTCGAAGCCGTACGGAAGTCATTCTCCATGGCCTCTCCGAACTCCTCCCACGCCCGAGTTTTTGCCTCAGCAACCACCCGAGCCGCATGCCGCTTGGACTGCCGGTACCTATCAGCTGCTTCCGGGGTCCCACAAGCCAAAAAGGCCCAATAGGACTCCTTCTTCAGCCTGACAGCATCCCTCACTGCCGGTGTCCACCACCGGGTTCGAGGGTTGCCACCACGACAGGCACCAACAACCTTGCGGCCACAGCTCCGATAAGCTGCCTCGACAATAGAGGCGCGGAACACGGCCCACTCGGACTCCATGTCCCCCGCCTCCCTTGGAACGTGTTCAAAGCTCTCCCGGAGGTGGGAGTTAAAGCTCCGTCTTACGGGAGACTCTGCCAGACGTTCCCAGCAGACCCTCACAATACGTTTGGGTCTGCCAGGTCTGACCGGCATCCTCCCCCACCATCGGAGCCAACTCACCACCAGGTAGTGGTCAGTTGACAGCTCCGCCCCTCTCCTCACCCGAGTGTCCAAGACATGCAGCCGCAGATCTAGGGTTGCAACGAACGATTATTTCAATAATCGATTAATCGGCCGATTATTTTTTCGATTCATCGATGAATCGGCAAAAAAAAAAAAGGAAACAAGTTTTAATTATCACCTCTTTATTCCAAAATTTGACTGACATATCAAATCGCACAAAAAACAGGTTGCTACTTGACTATTCTGTTAGTAAAATATTGAATAATTAAAAAATAAAGTTAGTCAGCTTCAATAAAAAATAAATGTACACAAACATATATACAAATGTATGATTTATACCTGCACAAAATGTAGCTACTTTGTAAAATGTGTTTTTGAGGGACAAGTGTAACCTGGATTAAAGGTGTGGATTGTTTTAACCTGGATGGGGCAGCTGTGGCTGAGTTGTTAGAGCAGTCGTCCTCCAATGCAAGAGTTGAGGGTTGGAATCCACCAGCAGTCACATGCCTAAGTGTCCATGGGCAAGACACTGAACCCCATGTTTGTGCCCCATTGGTGTATGAATGTGAGCTAAAGCTCTGATTAGTCTCTTTAGAATGATTTGTTCTTTGTAATCTAGTAGAGTGCTGTATGAATGGGTAAATGAGGACATGTAGTGCTTTACACTACTATAAACAATGTAAAGCACTTTGAGTATCAATTAGATAGAAAGGTGCTATATAAGTACAGTACAGTCCATTTACCATTACAAGTGTGGATCATTGTAACCTGGGTTAAAAGTGTATCATGGCAGTGAAGTCTTCGTCTTCAACCATCGACAGAGGCCTCATGTCAGTGACGTTCATGTAAGGATCTTTCAGTCTCTGCTGCTTGCTGTGGTGTGCATGATGTCTGTCCATCATGAAGGCTGTCATTGTTGTTTTCTGGAATGAGAGAGAGTTTATATGTATTATATCATAATTTACAGTAACTCAAGAAATGCCTTGTTTCACTTGGTTAAACACACAAGCACACACACACACACACACACACACACACACACACAAATATAAAATACTAATTACACACACTTGAGTAGATGAATAAATTACTGTAATTCCTGTTTAAATGCAATTCATCCTTCCATACAATGCAGTGACTTCAGACTTTGCCAGCAAATTAAAAGTTGAAGCTAAATCATTAAATTATCACCATCTTTGTGTTAGATTTATTTATAAAACACATTTAAACACTGCTTGTATCGTTACATTAAAAATAAAAACACACACATTCTCTGTCACAGCTAAGAAACAAGCAGCTTCAGCTGCCAGAGACACTGGCATCACGTTTTCTCTCTTTGAAACAGAACAAATATGGTTAAGACTTACCTGCTGCTCTTCCTTCATTCACACCGTGGTGAAGCCCGTCATGTTTACATTTCATCTGCGTGGTTATCTCGTGTCGCGTCGTCACTTTTCAAAGCTTTTTTATCTTTATGAAGCGTCGAACTCCCACACGTTGTAGGACTTATTTACAGTTTTCTCTGCGTCGCGTCGGTCATTGTAAAATAGACTTTGAAAACAGTCTCTGCTCTGTTTCCTCCTCCCTCCTCGCTCTGTTCAGAAGCGCCACACACGCGCAGGCCAGCACGCTGACGTTGCAGAGTTTTGTTTTTTTCAAACTTTATTCAGTCAGGCTCAGCCAGCTTTGACAAAAGCTTTACCGGTGAACAAAACAGCTCTGCGGCGCCGTGAAAGATGCATAATCGCGCGACACAATGAATCGATGATGAAATTCGTTGCCAACACTTTTAAAAATCGATTTTTATCGATTTTATCGATTTGTTGTTGCACCCCTACGCAGATCAGATGAGACGACAACAAAGTCGATCATCGAACTGCGACCTAGGGTGTCCTGGTGCCAAGAGCACATATGTACACCCTTATGCTTAAACATGGTGTTCGTTATGGACAATCCATGACGAGCACAGAAGTCCAATAACAGAACACCACTCTGGTTCAGATCAGGGGGGCCGTTCCTCCCAACCACACCCCTCCAGGTCTCACTGTCATTGCCCACGTGAGCGTTGAAGTCCCCCAGTAGAACAAGGGAGTCCCCAGGAGGCGCACTCTCCAATACCCCCTCCAAGGACTCCAAAAAGGGTGGGTAGTCTGAGCTGCCGTTTGGTGCATAGGCACAAACAACAGTCAGAGCCCGTCCCCCCACACGTAGGCGAAGGGAGGCTACCCTCTCGTTCACCGGGGTGAACCCCAACGTACAGGCACCAAGATGGGGGGCAACCAGTATGCCCACTCCTGCTCGGCGCCTCTCACCAGGGGCAACTCCAGAGTGGAAGAGTGTCCAACCCCTCTCAAGGAAACTGGTTCCAGAGCCAGAGCCATGCGTTGAGGTGAGTCCGACTATTTCTAGTCGGAACCTCTCAACCTCACACACTAGCTCAGGCTCCTTCCCCACCAGAGAGGTGACATTCCATGTCCCAATGGCCAGCTTCTGTAGCCGAGGATCAGACCGCCAGGGTCCCCGCCCTCGGCCACCACCCATCTCACATTGCACCCGACCCCTTTGGCCCCTCCCACAGGTGGTGAGCCCATGGGAAGGGTACATAAAATTATAAAATGCAAAATAATAAAAATACATTTAGTAAAGTTAATGATAAGCTAGTCTAAAGAGATGTGTTTTCAGGGCTGTCTTGAACAGAGAAAGGCAGGTGGTGTTTCGAAGGTCTGGTGGTAGAGCGTTCCAGAGGTGAGGGGCAGAGCAGGTGAAGGCCCTGCTCCCCATGGTGGAGAGGCGGGCAGAGGGTACATGGAGATGTAGCGAAGAGGAGGATCTGAGAGAGCGTGATGGGATGGAGATTTGTAGGAGGTCAGATAGATAAGGAGGGGCAAGGTTGTGGATAGCTTTGAACGTGAGAAGTAGAATTTTGAAGATGATGCGTGATTTAACCGGGAGCCAGTGGAGCTGCTGCAGGACAGGAGTGATGTGGTTATAGTAGGAGGTTTGAGTGATGACACGGGCAGCTGAGTTCTGGACCATCTGTAACTTGTGGAGAGATTTGTTGGGGAGGCCGTAGAGAAGGGAGTTGCAGTAATCGATACGGGAAGTCACAAGACTGTGCACCAGGATGGCTGTGGAGCGGGGTGTGAGAGAAGGACGGAGACGGTTAATATTACGGAGGTGGAAATAGGCAGACCGAGTAATATTGTTGATGTGTGAAGTGAAGGAGAGAGTGGTGTCGAGGATGACACCGAGGCTCTTGACCTGAGGGGAGGGGGATAGCAGAGAGTTGTTAAGGGGGACGAGAAGATGTTCTGATTTTGAAATAGAGTTTTTGGTACCGACAAGAATGATTTCTGTTTTGTTACTGTTTAGTTGAAGGAAATTGTTAGAAAACCAGTGATTTAGCTCATTGAGACAGTCGGTGAGGATGGAGGGTGGGTGGGTGGAGTTAGGTTTTGATGACAAGTAGAGCTGTGTGTCATCAGCATAACAGTGGAAATGGACGCCGTATTTGCGGAAGATGTGACCTAGAGGAAGGAGGTAAATGATGAAGAGGAGGGGTCCGAGGACAGAGCCTTGGGGGACACCCGTGGAGACAGGGGAAGACTGGGAACGGAAGGATTTAAGCTGAATGAATTGAGTGCGGTCAGAGAGATAGGAGTTGAACCAGTCTAACGGGGTACCTGAGATGCCAATGGAGGTTAGTCTGTTGAGGAGGATAGAATGACAGATGGTGTCGAAGGCAGAACTTAGATCAAGAAGAATGAGGATGGACAGAAGACCAGAGTCAGCAGCAAGAAGAAGGTCGTTAGTAATTTTTACAAGAGCTGTTTCGGTGCTATGGTGGGGGCGAAATCCAGATTGAAACTCTTCATAAATGTTGTTGTTGGACAGGTGTGAGTGAAGTTGACTAGCAACAGTTTTTTTCAAGAATCTTGGAGATGAAGGGCAGATTGGAGATCGGACGAAGATTACTGAAGTTGGTAAAGTCAAGACCTGGTTTCTTGATGATGGGGGTGATGGCAGCAGATTTACAGATATACATACACATAAAGGCTGAAAGCAGTCAACAAAGAAGTTGATTTCCTACAATGTGGTCCGGTGGTAGCTTGCCATCAATTGTAGAACGTTGTTAATGGGGGGTGACAATAAAATATGACCTAAAAGGTCAAAAACATAAATTAAGTACATAGTCAAATGTTAATTTAGCTTTAGCTTAAATGGTTTGTAAACATAATAAAAAAACAAAAACATAGTCAATAAATGCTAAGTTTCATAAACATTTGACTTCATATTCAATTAGGCACATTTTCAAAATGTTTACTCAAAATCCATTAGCTTTAAGGCTAACAAAGGAGTCAAGCATTTATTTGAAATAACAGTTGTGAAACAGGTTCAGAAAATATGTCAGAGAGTCAGTCAGAGAATCTGAAAGTTCATCCATCCATCCATCCATCCATCTTCTTCCGCTTATCCGGGGTCGGGTCGCGGGGGTAGCAGCCTAAGTAGGGAGGCCCAGACTTCCCTCTCCCCAGCCACTTGGAGCAGCTCCTCCGGGGGAATCCCAAGGCGTTCCCAGGCCAGCCGAGAAACATAGTCCCTCCAGCGCGTCCTGGGTCTTCCTCTGGGTCTCCTCCCGGTGGGACATGCCCGGAACACCTCACCAGGGAGGCGTCCAGGAGGCATCCTAACCAGATGCCCGAGCCACCTCAACTGGCTCCTCTCGATGTGGAGAAGCAGCGGCTCTACTCCGAGTCCCTCCCGGATGACTGAGCTTCTCACCCTATCTCTAAGGGAGAGTCCAGCCACCCTGCGGAGAAAACTCATTTCAGCCGCTTGTATCCGAGATCTTGTTCTTTCGGTCATAACCCAAAGCTCATGACCATAGATGAGGGTGGGAACGTAGATCGATCGGTAAATTGAGAGCTTTGCCTTTTGACTCAGCTCTCTCTTCACCACGACAGACCGGTACAGCGCCCGCTTCACTGCGGACGCTGCACCTATCCGCCTATCGATCTCACGCTCCAGTTTTCCCTCATTCGTGAACAAGATCCCGAGATACTTAAACTCCTCCACTTGGGGCAGGACCTCCTCCCCGACCCGGAGAGGGCATGCTACCCTTTTCCGGCTCAAGACCATGGCCTCGGATTTGGAGGAACTGATCCTCATCCCGGCCGCATCACACTCGGCTGCAAACCGCTCCAGTGAAAGTTGTAAATCACGAACTGATGAAGCCAGTAGGACCACATCATCTGCAAAAAACAGAGAAGCGATTCTAAGGTCACCAAAACGGATCCTCTCAACACCTTGGCTGCGCCTAGAAATTCTGTCCATAAAAGTTATGAACAGAATCGGTGACAAAGGGCAACCTTGGCGGAGTCCAACTCTCACCGGAAACGAGCCTGACTTACTGCCGGCAATGCGGACCAAGCTCTGACACCGGTCGTACAGGGACCTAACAGCCCATATCAATGGGCCTGGTACCCCATACTCCCGGAGTACCCCCCACAGAACCCCCCGAGGGACGCGGTCGAATGCCTTCTCCAAGTCCACAAAGCACATGTAAACTGGTTGGGCAAACTCCCACGCACCCTCCAGGACCCTGCTGAGGGTGTAGAGCTGGTCCAGTGTTCCACGACCAGCACGAAAACCACACTGCTCCTCCTGAATCCGAGGTTCGACTATCCGACGGACCCTCCTCTCCAGAACCCCTGAATAGACCTTACCAGGGAGGCTTAAGAGTGTGATCCCCCTATAGTTGGAACACACCCTACGGTCCCCCTTTTTGAATAGGGGAACCACCACCCCAGTCTGCCAATCCAAGGGAACTGCCCCCGATGTCCACGCGATATTGCAGAGTCGCGTAAGCCAACACAACCCTACAACATCCAGAGCCCTAAGGAACTCCGGGCGAATCTCATCCACCCCCGGAGCCTTGCCACCGCGGAGCTTTTTAACCACCTCGGCGACCTCAGCACCAGAGATCGGAGAACCCGACCCAAAGTCCCCAGGCTCTGCTTCCTCAGTGGAAGACGTGCCAGTAGGATTGAGGAGGTCTTCGAAGTATTCCGCCCACCGACTCACAACATCCCGAGTTGAGGTCAGTAGCACGCCACCTCCACCATAAATGGTGTTGGTCTCGTACCTCTTTCCCCCCCTGAGACGCCGGATGGTGGACCAGAATCGCCTCGAAGCCGTACGGAAGTCATTCTCCATGGCCTCTCCGAACTCCTCCCACGCCCGAGTTTTTGCCTCAGCAACCACCCGAGCCGCATGCCGCTTGGACTGCCGGTACCTATCAGCTGCTTCCGGGGTCCCACAAGCCAAAAAGGCCCAATAGGACTCCTTCTTCAGCCTGACAGCATCCCTCACTGCCGGTGTCCACCACCGGGTTCGAGGGTTGCCACCACGACAGGCACCAACAACCTTGCGGCCACAGCTCCGATAAGCTGCCTCGACAATAGAGGCGCGGAACACGGCCCACTCGGACTCCATGTCCCCCGCCTCCCTCGGAACGTGTTCAAAGCTCTCCCGGAGGTGGGAGTTAAAGCTCCGTCTTACGGGAGACTCTGCCAGACGTTCCCAGCAGACCCTCACAATACGTTTGGGTCTGCCAGGTCTGACCGGCATCCTCCCCCACCATCGGAGCCAACTCACCACCAGGTAGTGGTCAGTTGACAGCTCCGCCCCTCTCTTCACCCGAGTGTCCAGGACATGCGGCCGCAGATCAGATGAGACGACAACAAAGTCGATCATCGAACTGCGACCTAGGGTGTCCTGGTGCCAAGAGCACATATGGACACCCTTATGCCTGAACATGGTGTTCGATTATGGATTTTTCGATTCATCGATGAATCGGCAAAAAAAAAAAGGAAACAAGTTTTAATTATCACCTCTTTATTCCAAAATTTGACTGACATATCAAATCGCACAAAAAACAGGTTGCTACTTGACTATTCTGTTAGTAAAATATTGAATAATTAAAAAATAAAGTTAGTCAGCTTCAATAAAAAATAAATGTACACAAACATATATACAAATGTATGATTTATACCTGCACAAAATGTAGCTACTTTGTAAAATGTGTTTTTGAGGGACAAGTGTAACCTGGATTAAAGGTGTGGATTGTTTTAACCTGGATGGGGCAGCTGTGGCTGAGTTGTTAGAGCAGTCGTCCTCCAATGCAAGAGTTGAGGGTTGGAATCCACCAGCAGTCACATGCCTAAGTGTCCATGGGCAAGACACTGAACCCCATGTTTGTGCCCCATTGGTGTATGAATGTGAGCTAAAGCTCTGATTAGTCTCTTTAGAATGATTTGTTCTTTGTAATCTAGTAGAGTGCTGTATGAATGGGTAAATGAGGACATGTAGTGCTTTACACTACTATAAACAGTGTAAAGCACTTTGAGTATCAATTAGATAGAAAGGTGCTATATAAGTACAGTACAGTCCATTTACCATTACAAGTGTGGATCATTGTAACCTGGGTTAAAAGTGGGCATCATGGCAGTGAAGTCTTCGTCTTCAACCATCGACAGAGGCCTCATGTCAGTGACGTTCATGTAAGGATCTTTCAGTCTCTGCTGCTTGCTGTGGTGTGCATGATGTCTGTCCATCATGAAGGCTGTCATTGTTGTTTTCTGGAATGAGAGAGAGTTTATATGTATTATATCATAATTTACAGTAACTCAAGAAATGCCTTGTTTCACTTGGTTAAACACACAAGCACACACACACACACACACACACACACAAA
>JBBPBX010044496.1:10568-27439 GCA_038048925.1 Garcialebias charrua | reverse complement strand
TACCAACAATACCACATATTTGTATTAAAACTGAATAACAATACAAATTTAAAATCAATAATACATATACAGTAATTGTTATTGCTGGTTTGTCTCTAAATTCATGTCTCCCATCCATTCGTACAGCTACTTTGAGACAGCAACAAAAATGTGTTTAGTTGTTAACTGCAAATGTTAATCTAAATTTGATTGAACTATCAAATTTCAGATATCAAAGAAGCGTCTAAATTTTCAAAATGTATAAACTAAACTATTTTACTGGTTTAAGTCAATATTAATGTTTAAAAAATGCTTTGTTGTGGCAGTGCAATTAAGAAAAAGCTAGTACTGTGTGCAATGCTGGTTTGTTAGCAATTTTACTTTTAACAGTCTCAGACCTCCATCTAAAGGCCCTTTGCTACCGCTTCTTCTCAAACTATGTAGCTTAACAATTGAAAAACCAAGTTTATGTTTAGTCTTTTCTTCCTAATCTGTATGTGTCACGTTTCATCTTTGTTTTCAAACACATTCTCAGCTGCAAACATCAGTGAGGCAATGATGGGCAACCTTGGGCAAGACTTGCGGGACCTTTTCCCAGGACCAGAGAACTTCTTAAGAAGAAAAGCGATCTGGATTGCTTGTCATGGTGCATCAGAGGAGGTCAGTTTCTCTGACATAGCCTTAAAAACAACCTATTTCAGTTGGCTGTGGCACTTTGAGTTGATGTACTATACAGTATTGCCAAAACTATGCACTGCAATTTTTTTTGTATATCAGTAACAAGTCAGTACAGTGCTTTTACATGAACAAAACAGAAGAAGAAAAAAACATCTAAAATTTGGTGAGACAAACCTGACTGACCTGCACACAGTCCCGACTTCAACTTTCAAAATAGTGGACCCTATATATTAACAACAAGATTGTCAATATAAAGTTAATGTACACAGACTAATACTTCTGACAATTTAGTGTAGCAGTATCAGAACACAATGGCCCTCATGCACGAACCGTTCGTACGCACAGATTTGTTCTTATACTGTTCGTACGAGTGATTTAGGATCATTTGTGGCATCCAACAATGTTTTCGTATCCTAAGATTTTTTTCAGATACGAACAAAATTTACGAGTGGTCCGGACCTGTCGTATATTTTAGGAGCGTCAGTCTGCTGTCATCCAGACGGGATTTCTCCACTAATAACTTCATATTTCGTTATTTAGAAAATATTTTGAGTTTAAAAAAGTCACGCACCACAATTGTTTTTGACAATAGGTTATTCTGTTTGAACTAGAATTATAATTTTAAGTTTAATTTGTCTGGTGTGTCGCGCAGGCTTCAGTGAGTCGTGCGCTCCCCTTGGTCATCAAAGCCCTCCTCATATTAACACCCAGGTACATAAAATTCCCATACACCGCCGCAGAACAAGTACGAATTAAGACTGATTTTCATGCTATTGCTGGACTGCTGTGCGAACACCATCGGAGCAATAGATTATTATATCTGATTCGAAATATAACCTGCAGAATGTGGTTGCGCGATGACCAGGAGGAGCGCGCATGAGAGAAGCTGCTGAGCGCGCGCTGCTCTCCAGCGTGCGTCCATCTCCCTCTCAGCCACACATAAAAAAGAAGTGCCCAAAGTACCGATCTGTTCCGAGCCGAGTGGAACCTGCGCGTGTGTGCCACCCCCACCTCCTCTTCCCCCCTCCTCCGCCTCCATCACCTCGCCCTCAGCTCCGTGCGCCGCGTTGTGCAGGCGATGGAGCCGTGAGCCGCGCGCACTGAAGAACCGAGCTGCTATGGAGGAGAAGCGCGGGGGGGGGGGGCAGGCGTCTAGACCAGTGAGACCAGCAGACCCACCAGTCTGGACCACTTTCTGCGACACACGTGCACTCTGAGTCCAGGAACAGGGGTTTTTGTTTCCAACATCGCACAGAAAGGATGCGGGGCTTTGTGCTGCAAAACATGTTGGCATCTTGCGCAGTGGCATTTATTGTCCACCATCTCCTGACCACCTCCTGTCCGTGCTGCGGCGAGACGTTTGTTTGAAGCCATTTTCAGATCAAACCATTTATTCTTGATTTCTGATACTGTACGACGGGAGACAAAACATATGCACTACAATATTAATATGAAGTTAACTGTAGTTTCGAGACATTTTAAAATGCTTCTGTTCAAATACACATCCGACACTTGTGGGGGGTGGGGGGGTAGCGGTGCGCTCTTCTGAATAAGTGAAACTATAATGTAACACATGCTGTAACACATGCCAAAAAACATGCTTGTTAGGCTGATTGGCGACTCTAAATTGACCCTAGGTGTGAGTGTGAGAGTGGATGGTTGTTTGGTGTGAGACAGGTCCCTCTTGTAAATGAGTCCCCGTGACTCAACGAGGCTAGCCTGTATAAATAAAGGTTGAATGAACACAGTACACTAAAATTAAAGATATTTGACCATCCGACACTTGCGGGGGGGTGGGGGGTGGGGGGGTAGCCACAGCGCGACTGAGAGCAGATCTCCGAACGCGTGAAGTTCCTCCTTTTACTTCTTGAGTTTGAATGAATGGACACTTCCTGCTGTCAGAAGGCAGGAAACGTGGCCTTATATGGTGTTTTGAGGGGTGGGAATTATGTAAATAACCTTCACGCGTGCACGCGCAGCTGTTTAGGACAGGTGGGATTCATTAAATTTACGCACTGCATTTACACACGTTTCCTCATGATAGAAGACTTTGTTGAATCTGACGTGGCATGTTCGTACGAACGCTTCGTACGAACAAAAGTAGGAGAAATTTAGGATAAAAATACGAACATGTTCGTGCATGAGGGCAAATGTTTAGAGTTGTTTTGTTTTGCATTGTTTTTGTTTGTTTGTTTGTTTCTGTACAGGATTCTGGTAAAGAAGATTCAACTTTAGTGAGCTGTTCCTCCAATAACGGGTCAATATTGCAACAGACATCCACTCCAATGAAGTCCAGTCTCCAATGAAGTCCAGCCAGAATGTGCTGTTTTTTGGTGTATCGAAAAAATTGCTGCAACTACCAATAAGAGTGGACGAAGGTAAGCAAATATATTTTGGTATTATCTGTGATCAGGGTTTAATTCTGTCCATGAGTTTTGGACTTTTAGCTATTTTTTCATCCATCCATCCATCCATTTTCGTCTGCTTATCCGGGGTCGGGTCGCGGGGGTAGCAGCCTAAGTAGGGAGGCCCAGACTTCCCTCTCCCCAGCCACTTGGAGCAGCTCCTCTGGGGGAATCCCAAGGCGTTCCCAGGCCAGCCGAGAAACATAGTCCCTCCAGCGTGTCCTGGGTCTTCCTCTGGGTCTCCTCCCGGTGGGACATGCCCGGAACACCTCACCAGGGAGGCGTCCAGGAGGCATCCTAACCAGATGCCCGAGCCACCTCAACTGGCTCCTCTCGATGTGGAGAAGCAGCGGCTCTACTCCGAGTCCCTCCCGGATGACTGAGCTTCTCACCCTATCTCTAAGGGAGAGTCCAGACACCCTGCGGAGAAAACTCATTTCAGCCGCTTGTATCCGAGATCTCGTTCTTTCGGTCACAACCCAAAGCTCATGACCATAGATGAGGGTGGGAACGTAGATCGATCGGTAAATTGAGAGCTTTGCCTTTCGACTCAGCTCTCTCTTCACCACGACAGACCGGTACAGCGCCCGCTTCACTGCGGATGCTGCACCTATCCGCCTATCGATCTCACGCTCCAGTTTTCCCTCATTTGTGAACAAGTCCCCCTATATTATTTTTGCTTTATGATGACTAAGGGTGTAAACAGTTCTTACAAGGTTAAAATGAGTATAGAAAGCAGTCACTAAATGTTTTTGTATAAATTGTTTTATAACTTTGATCAGATTTGACCTTGTATGAATTGTAAAGCTGTTTTTTTTACACAATTGTACCCAATCTTTTCAGCGGAAAAGGCTCTACAGATCCTCCATGTCCTGCCATTGCTGTTTCCGTCGGTGTCTGCTCCTCCAAAACGAGTTTGCGAGGCAAGAGAGGCTCTGGTGCATGTCCTTCAGGTGAGCTGTGTGAAATGTTCCTGGATAATTTTGAATTAAGTATTTGAAAAGCTATAAGGAGCCTCTGAATTCCTATATTTTTTCTTTTTATCTCTTCAGAGACACCAAAAATGGTTGTTTTTATAAATACTGTATAGTTTTCACTAGGTAAATGTTGGTGCTTATTTGTGTCTGTTAAAATGTGTTATGCAGCATGTGTTATCCCCTCAATAAAAACCAACCAAGACCCTCATTTTACTTTTGGTAAGGTAGACTGCATTAAATGTTTTTTGCATAGTTACAGGGATCGATGAGTAACAAGGAAGGTTAATCTTTGACAATATCTAACGATCGACTCTTTTAAATGAACAGAGAGCGTTGACAGAGAGGATAAGGTAGAAATGACTCAGCCTTTTACTGAAAATATAGATGGAGAACAATAGAGCTGCTTCATGGAAGAAGAACCTCAGCTTAGCCTGTTAGCATTCGTGCTAGCGTAGACACTATATTGCCTTAAATGTATTAGCTCAGCGCTAGCGCGACACAAGCTAAACTGAGGTCCTCCATCCATATTTTCAGTTGCGTCCCCTGTCTGTCATGTGGATGGAGGTCCTTCCATGACGCAGCTCTGTTGTCCTCCATCTGTATTTTCAGTTACAGGCTGAGTCATGTCTACCTTCTCCTCACTGTCAATGCTCTCTGGTTTCATTTAAAAGAGTCGATCATTAGATATTGTCAAAGATTAACCTTCAGGGTGGATATAGGTCACTCACACCGAGGACCTATCCACATCATCATTTACCCAGAATGCTTTGTGTGTAAATAAAATGGCCCCATCTGTGTAATATATTTTTAAACTTTTAGTTTAAAAATTATAAAAACTGAACATCCTACAGTATTTTTAGTCTTGATTTCACAGTTAAAATATATGTTTATCAAATAAACTCTGTTACAACTAATCATGGATCCCTTAAAAAACAGCTACTTGAGTTGTACCTTCAACCTCTTTCAAAATTTTACTTAAAGCTTCAGTATGTAGCTTTTTTTATGAACATATTTCTTCACTCTGTCACTACCTCCTGACAGACTGATGTTAGCCAGGTAATCTCTGAAAAAAAATTAAAAAAAATATTGTCCCCTTGCTTCTCCAGGTGGTAAATAAGCATTTCTAAAAAGAAAAGGTGACCCGCCATTTTCCAGCCAATAAAAACAGAGTTTGTAACCAGCCAATAAAAACAGAGCTTGAATTTGAATCAGCCAATAAAAACAGAGCTTGAATTTGAAATTCAACAGACCACAAGGGGGCAGAGCCACATATGGCTCTGAGGGGGAGGGATCAGAATGCTTTGCCTGTTGAAAATATTTCTAAGTGCTGCAGTTCTACAGAAACTGCATACTGAACCTTTAAGCTGGGTTTCAACTCTCTGCTTCAGGTTCTTAAATAACCAAGTGATCCTGTATGTCTTACTGACGGATGTCTGTTTCTTTTTTTTTTTTTAGGAAAATGAAGACCCTGATGCCTACTTGAAGAAGCGCCCTCTCTCCTGTCCAATTCTGATTGTGTGTTCGTCCAACTGCCTGCTCGCGGTAGGAGATATGCCCATCACAACATTTCCAAAAGACAAGGTTGATGAGGGGGCTTTATACCTGATGCCCTGCATCTTACATACCCAAAGTGTGTGGCCACTCTGCTGTCAGTCATACAGACAGAGGTCCTTTTGGACCAGATGCATGAGGGAGATCTAACATCATCCTACAAAAAGAGCATGGCCGAATGGAAAACTTTTATTGGACAGTAGTACATGCATGCAGTAAGCTAGTTATTTTACTGGCCAGTTCATGTTCAGAATTTTGGTTGTTTACCCATTTTAAATGTTGCTGAAATAGCATTATGAGTGCATGAAAAACATTGGACAACATGCCTGTGGACTCTACCTCATTTTATGTTGCAACTCTACCTCATTTTATGTTGCAACTCTACCTCATTTTATGTTGCAACTCTACCTCATTTTATGTTGCAACTCTACCTCATTTTTAGATAGATAGATAGTTTTTATTTTGCATTTTATGTTGCAACTCTCATTTTATGTTGCAGCAATGCAGTTCTTTGAACATTTTGAAAGTTTAAATTTGAACATGTTTATACATTTTAAAGGGATTGTGACATGATTTTTTTACTATTCATAAAATTGCTCAAAATATATATATTTTATCATTTAAATATGTTTGTTTTTGCAAACAAAATGATAAATCACTTTAATTTTGCTTTAAAAGTGATTTTGAACTTCAAGCCATGTTTAATCATGGGAAATCCGATTACACTCGAACGCACCATATGTGATGTCACAC
Source organism: Garcialebias charrua (assembly GCA_038048925.1). Classification (NCBI taxonomy): domain Eukaryota; kingdom Metazoa; phylum Chordata; class Actinopteri; order Cyprinodontiformes; family Rivulidae; genus Garcialebias; species Garcialebias charrua. Next base: position 21,096 of record JBBPBX010044496.1, on the reverse strand, counting down.
TGGGCAGAGGGCTGTGGTGTCTTTAATAGCGGACAATTTAAAACTGGACGAATTTAGCAATCTATGTGAAGATTTGAGCTATTTGTCTTCATTTTGGGAAGTAGAAAATAGTTTGGGTGATGGAACAAGAAACAACAGGATCTAATTTAGGTCTGATGCTGTATCAGACTTCCTTCATGTCGAGCTGCTCATACCTGCGCACTGTGACAAGCCCAGAGCTCTGCCCGGTGTGACATCACAGATGGTGCGTTCGCGTGTAATGGGATTTCCCATGAGTAAACACGGCTTGAAGTTCAAAATCACTTTTAAAGCAAAATTAAAGTGATTTATCATTTTGTTTGCAAAAACAAACATATTTAAATGATAAAATATATATATATTGAGCAATTTTATGAATAGTAGTAAAAAAATCATGTCACAATCCCTTTAAGTTGTAACTGTGAAACACAATGGCTCCCTCATTTTTCATTGTACTCCACTACAGTACTACGCTCCTCATTTTTCGTAGTAGTTTTTTTATTTTTATTTTGTTGAGGATGTTTTATTTTATACTTTTAAAAATATATATTCAAAAGTGAACTACAGTTGTAATTGGGAGTAGTAGTTGTTGCATTGCTGCTGAAACCATTGTGATAAAATAAATGTGTTGAAGTTAAAGAATACCTTTCATTTTTTGTCATTACAGAAAATGTTTGAAGGTTTTGACAAGACATGTATTATTACGTTTGTTGGTTAAATTTGATAACGGGTTGGAGAAACATCTGAAACATCTGTAGAACTAAAAATGAGTAAAAGTTTTAGGGATGTATACTAATTTTAAGCATCACACGCTCAATTGTAGTAAAATATTGCTAAGAATGAGATTTTTTGCAGCTAGGTTTAAGATTGTTTATCTTGTAAAAAGATAAAATGTCTTATTTTTAGAAATCGTGTCAAGACAATTTTCACTTGTTGGAAGATCTTTTTGCTTATTTCAGTCAAAAAAAAATCTAATTTTAAGTTGTTTTAAACTTGTTTTCAGAGTAGACTTTTCTCCAGTGTACTACTTTTGAGCATCAGAATCTTATTATAAGACAAGAAAAGCTCACAATTGTAGTAAAATATTGCTCAAAACTAGATTTTTGTAGCTAGTTTCAAGATTCCGCATATCTTGTTTTCACTTGTTACCAGATCTTTTTGCTTATTTCAATCCAAAAAAAACTAATTTTAAGTTGTTTTAAACTTGTTTTCAGAGTAGACTTTTCTCCAGTGTACTACTTTTGAGCATCAGAATCTTATTATAAGACAAGAAAAGCTCACAATTGTAGTAAAATATTGCTCAAAACTAGATTTTTGTAGCTAGTTTCAAGATTCCGCATATCTTGTTTGACTTGAACAAAATGTCTTATTTTAAGAATCTTGTCAAGTGAATTTTCACTTGTTCCATTGGCAGATTTTTTTGCTTATTTCAAGCAAAAAAGTCTTATTTTACATTTTTTCTTTTCTTATTTTTAGAGGGGCATTTTTTCCAGTGTAGTGGATATTGCTCAAACCCGGAGATGAAAAGGACCATACATCACTTGACACGTACACTATTGATGACAGTTTGTATGTTGGATTAAGATGTTCCGTGTAAGCACTTGTACAAATTTTGCAAGGGTATGACTATAACAGAGGTAAACAGTCCTCATTCAACTTGTTTGTAACACATATTTTGTCTTCTATTCAGTTCTATATTGTTTTGCTTTTATGTTAAAACAACTTTTAGAACATTGTATTAATTCAATGCACTAAGAATGGATGTTTACATTTCAGTATTGATCTTGTTTTAAACTGTATGAACGGATTTAAAATTAATTGATTTTGATAAATAAAGAATATTTTGTGAATGTATGGGTTTGTTTTTGTCTCTTAAAGGTACAATTTGCCATGTCGCTCCAATTGTACCTCTTTGGGTACATAATTTGTACCTTTTTAATGGGTACAGTTTTGTACCTGCACATAAAGGTACATATTTGTCACTAGAGGTACAGACATGTTCTTTTAAAGGTACAGAAAATAAGGTACACAATTGTTCCTAGGTTTAGTGGTACAATATTGTCCTCCACTAGGGTACAGCTGGAGCGACAAAGCCTTTGTACCTTTTTAGGTCCATTCCTGTTCCTTTATTTTTTTGTGTGTATGTGGCCGGGCATCTTGGCGCGGCGCAGCATGACGCGGCGCGTCCGCAGCAGTTCAAGCAGCATGGCAGTGAGTGGCAGCTGTTTTCCGCGCCCGCGTCGCCTCCGAGCAACGACTGTCGAAGCTAGATTTGTCTTGCTTCTGCTGCTCGTAGCTTAGCAGTGTCGGCGTTGCTCTTTATTCGCCCAGAGCTCGTTGTTTGGTTTCACTTTGGATAGAAAAGAGATACACTGAAAAACGACAGACGCGCACTTTAAAGTTCCAAAACCAGTTTTAATTAATCATAAGTTTAAAAGTCACAGAATACATTTGTTATATTTCTAAAAGCCATTATATTTGATTACAAGTAGTGGACAGAGAAAAAAAGAGAGAAAGAGAGAGAGAGATATAGGAGAACAAAGAGAACATGAATGTGCATTCAATGGAGACAAGGCCATACAACTTGATAGTTGCTCCCTCGTTGTTTCCTGCGTTGTCTGACGGAGGAGGGAAACTTGTACTTTTATACTCTTCTGTGGGGTGTTTTCTACTCTCAACCAATGAGAAAAGTTCTGCTTTGTTTTCTTGTAGGGTGTTGCCTGCTTCTCAACTGATAAGAGGAGTTTTGTTTCAGAGACTGTTGCCTCTCCCCAACTACCAGAAGCTTCTATCTTAAAAACAGGAATTTTCCATTGCTTGTCTCAGCTTACAGAGTTGCGTTTTAAGAGGGAATGATAATATTCATTCATTCATTCAACCTTTATTTATACAGGCTAGCCTCAGCATAGTTCTTATATGTTACACAGTTCTATATGTTAATCTGATTGAAACTAATACACAACTGTTATATAATTAATACACAAGTGTTTTATAATCCAGGTATTAACTGTTTTACAAATGTTTATGCAACCATGTCTTATGTGCCTTAAAGTAGCTTACACAACATTATAAATCTACACACTTTTAGATCCAACAAATAAAACAGGTTCAGGGAATGGATGCATTTTGTACCTGACCTGATCCACACAGGCCACCACACATAGATTAAGCTGTTCTAATCCCTCTCTGGCTAAGCAAACATGCAGAACCAGAGAGGCCAGGACAGACACAATGGTCATTTGAGTAGCATTAGGACAGAACTGTGTTCATGCTCACAATTCTCTGTTTAACCTGTACCTGTGTCTTTTAATAAATCTTTATCATTCTACAAGAGAGACTGGTCATTTAACACCGTTAGAAAATTCAAGAGAAATGAGAACACGAAGACAAAAATATTTTATTTCCCAACAGCAGCAACCAATCGGGATAGACTCTGCCATGTGATCACGCAACAACGACAGGACGGAATTAGGTGGGCACAGCGTGACGTGTTGAAGAATGTTTAAAAAACAACAACGCGTAAACATGGAGGAAAAACTCATTGTGGCAGTCTGTGCAAAATCCATCATTTATAATCAGGCCAGTCCCTTCTACAGAGATCGAAATAAGAAGGACATTGCCTGGAAAAAGATCAGTGAGGAGGTCGGTTTGCCTGGTAAGTTTCCACAATGTTTTACAATATTCCTGCGCTATTACAAGTTCAGCTTTGTTTAGCAGCTGTAGTGTTGAATGACTGCTGACGTTTGTTTGCAGAGAGCACAAAAAGTTGAAAAGTAAAAGTAGCAAAACACCAGCTAGATACAAGCACGAAATACATGTAGCTGCAAAATATAGGAAAACAGTACAGCAAAATGGGTGCTAAATCCGAAAATTGAAAAACAGCAGATAAAATCCAATACACAGATGCTAAATGTAGCTGAAACAACATTAAAACAAAAACGAAACATGATTAGAATGCCTTTAAATTAGCTAAAGCCGTCCAAAGCACCAAATTATATACAGTAGTGGAAAAAGTATTAGCTAAAATATGCAAAACTGAGAAGTAGCTGTATTTGTGCTAAAACTAGTGTGTGTAACAGCCAACATATTTTAATGCTTTTCCTCAGAGGTTGCATGCCGTAAACGGTGGAAGACCTTGCGTGACACGTACGCGAAGGAGGCCAAGAAAGAGAGAGACCGACAGAGGAGAGGTGCTGGAGCTGATTCCACAACAAAGTGGAAGTATATGTTGGTGCTGTCCTTCCTACGTCCATTCGTGACGCCCAGAGAGACGAGCAGTAATATGCCGAGCATTAATACGAGGTCCGAGGAGGAGCAGGACCAAGACGAGCAGGCTGCTGGATACCATGGCCAAGACGATCAACAAGATTTCGGTGACGAATCTCAGCAGTCTGCAATTGGTCAGTATAGAGTCCTCTCTGCCCTGTTCTTGTTACTGCATTGATTACTAATTGTCATTACATGCACAGGTCCTGCTCCGTGTGAAACATCACCAGCACCAAGGTCCTCCACGCCGTCATCAGACCAGGCTGGACCGTCATCTGATATACGATTTGGTGTGTATTGCATCATTAAAATACAGACAGTCACGTATTGAAATATCTGTTAAAATCCATTTACATAGTTTCCGTTGTGCGTGTGCGTACTCGTGCACATTCTAACACATAACCCAAATATCCGTATCATTTCTAGCACGGCCACATATGAAGAGACCACGATCCAGGCCGTCAACTAATCAACAAACCACCTTTGAGAAGAATGTGCTGGACCTTATGAAGACAACCACTACCTCCACACCCCCACTCTTGAATCTTGATCAGAACTTCTTATTAGGGCTCTACCCTCTTTTAATGAGGGTGCTAGTTCATAATCGGGATATTGTTAAATTCAAACTCCACAAATTATTATACGACAACATGGAAGTCACACTCGATTTACAAAGTTCATCCATGAATTCAATTGACACAGATGGGGACATGTGAACCACTGTCTATGCATGTAACCCACTCCTGCACACTTTCTCCATCCTAAACAGTCAGGACTGTATTATCATACATTTTATGTGTCTTCTACCTATTGTTTCTTTATTGTTCTGGTTCAAACTTTGAAATAGTCAATGTATGCTTATGTTCATTATAATTACATTTTCTATTAAATACTTCAATAATAAAGATATGTTTCTTTCCTTCGTCGAATCTGCACTATAAAATATTAATAATAATTAATTTATATATTAATATAATAATAATAATAATAATAAAATTTGGCTGATGACACATAGCCAGACGGTTTGCATTGAGACCTTTTAAACCACATGTGTCAAACTCAAGGCCCACAGGCCAGATGTGGCCCTCCACATGTTTTTATGTGGCCCTTGAGAGCGTAAAAGGTCTGATTGTCACATAATCAATAAGTCAAAAGGGTTTTATATTATAACAGTGTAAGAAGTAGACATATATTTCTACATCTGTGCAAATATACATATGTAATATTTGTAAGTTGAATAAGTAAAAAAAAAAACAGTTATTTACTAATAAGGAGTAGTTGATCAGGTTGTTGTTACAGATACATTTGTTTACATCCCAATTTTGGAAACATTAAAGTTTATTTTCAGGCACCCTAACATAGAGGAGATGATGGCCAAGTCAAATTCAAGTGAAACTCTTAAAGACTTGTCTGGTGGATAACTTTTTAAGAGCCATGCTCTGTTTTCAAAACAAAATCATGCCCCTCAAATTCAACTTTTCTATGATGATTTCGAAACAGCTAATCTTTTGGGATCCAACACTGGAAAAAGGCCACTCAAAAAATAAGTTAAAAAAAAATTAAATAAGATTTTTTGGCTTGAAATAAGCAAAAAAATCTGCCAATGGAACAAGTGAAAATTCACTTGACAAGATTTCTTAAAATAAGACATTTTGTTCAAGTCAAACAAGATAATCAGAATCTTGGAACTAGCTACAAAAATCTAATTTTGAGCAATATTTTACTACAATTGTGAGCTTTTCGTGTCTTATAAGATTCTGATGCTCAAAAGTAGTACATTGGAGAAAAGTCTACTCTGAAAACAAGTTTAAAACAACTTAAAATTAGATTTTTGGGGGATTGAAATAAGCAAAAAAGATCTGTCAACAAGTGAAAATTTTCTTGACACGATTTCTAAAAATAAGACATTTGATCATTTTACAAGATAAACAATCTTAAACCTAGCTGCAAAAATCTCATTCTTAGCTATATATATATATTTTAAATTATTTTTTACATTTTGTGGCTCTAGTGGCCTTTATTGAAGAGAGGGAGAGGGTGAAACGGGAGAGAGGGGAGGAGACACCACAGAAAATTGCTCGCCGGGTCTGGGACGCGAACCCGCGAGCCTGTGGAGAGGCGAAAGCCCCCAGCATATGTGCCCCGCGCTTAACCCACTACGCCACAGCGGGGCATTCTTAGCAATATTTTACTACAATTGTGGGCTTTGTCTTAAAGTAAGCATGCGATGCTTAAAATTAGTATACATCCCTAAAACTTTTACTCATTTTTAGTTCTACAGATGTTTCAAAGCCTCCCTAAAATAAGATTAGAAATTGTATTTTAAGAAAACTTATATTTAAGAAATCCTGACAAGCATGCTTTCGCAACATTAGATTTTCTCCAACCCGTTATCAAATTTAACCAACAAACGTAATAACATACATGTCTTGTCAAAACATTCAAACATTTTCTGTAATGTCAAAAAATGAAAGGTATTCTTTAACTTCAACACATTTATTTTATCACAATGGTTTCAGGAGCAATGCAACAACTACTACTCCCAATTACAACTGTAGTTAACACTTGATTATATTTTTAAAAAATAATATAAAACACCCTCAACAAAATAAAAACTATTTTTGCTATGAAAAATGGAGAGTATACTACTGGGCACCATGAAAAATGAGGGAGCCACTACAACTTCAAATGTTTAAACATAAAATGTCTTTGGGAAATGTGATGGGCACATCTCCTACCGTGAGCAGGCAGTTGGACGAACACACAATCAGAATTGGACAGGAGAGGGAGAGTTTTCCTGGGGGCTTTGAGGTCCTGTTTTTCCTGAAACACAAAGACATATTTCTGTTGGCATGATGAATCATATTTTAAGATTGTGGAATATAAGCCAGATAAATAAATAAAATAAAGAGAGAACCTGTAAAACTATCATGTTAAATATGACGCGGTTGAAAATTTGGGTGCACTAACTGTGCTGGTGAACCAAAAAAAAGTTTAGGAACACCAGTGCAATCAGTGCAAGAAGTTAGTGGAACCATGGAAAAAAAATTATCAATTTAAAAAATGATTTTGAGTAAATACTATGTTAGGTTTATTCTTTAAAAATAATAACAATTTCTCATTAACATTCAAATAATAATGTATTATTGTAATTAAAAAGATACATTAATCTACATTTCTGTAATGTTTGAATTATCAGAATAATCCAGGAGTCAAAATGAAGCTTAAAAAAACATGAATCTGAAAATGTGCTTATACAGTATAACCAAATTTGACTTAATCCTGTTTGATTAGATGGGTTACATACGGTCATGCCATCACAAGAAGTTACATTAAGGGACAAAAGAGTACCTTACAAAGATGCACAACACCAAAATAAAGTACAGTATTTTCTGGTGTATAGGTCGCACCTGTGTATAGGTCGCATTGTCCAATTATCCCCAATATATTGGAAAAATCCCTAGATAGGTCGCACTGGTGTATAGGTCGCACCTACGTTTAGCTCTGCTGCAAATGTCTGCCACAGGAGCGCACAGCAAGGCTTTTAAGAAGATTAACACTTAAAAACAATTATTTGTTTGATAAAAATTATAGCAAATATATGTCTGAGCTGAACTTTTCCTTAATAAATGAACGTAATTGTGAAATGAGCTGGATTAAAAAATTTGTTTCGCCGAAAGTGATAACAAGCCATATATAGGTCGCACCTGTGTATAGGTCGCAGGCCTTGAAAAAACCATAAAAAGGTGCGACCTATACACCGGAAAATACGGTAGGACAAACTCACTCTTAGAACTAGACAGGAGAGCTTCTTCCTGGGGGCTTTGGGGGCTTGTTTTTCCTGAAACACATAGCCAAGATGGTGTAGTGGCAGGGCTTCCGACTTGGGACCCGAAGGACGCAGGTTCGCACCCCGGCCACTACACACCTTGGGGTGTCTATGAGTGCACACCTAATTCTCCGGCTCCTCGGGCGCTTTCTATGGCTGCTCACTGCACCACCTGGTGGTGGTTGGGTTAAATGCAGAGACAAATTTCGTCTGTGTATGGGAAACATACACAGATGACAAAAATGTGACATTATTATTATTATTATCTTTCTGTTGGCATGATGAATCATAATGTTAATATTCAGATTGCGGAAGATAAACAAAACAAAAACAAGACCAAATAAATACAAAACTCCTTGTCAGTAGTGCCTGAGTCGGTGCTGGTAGTCTCATCTGTAGACTGGTCCAGAATGATTGTTGAGTCGCTCGAAATGGCTTCATCTGTGTCATAGGGCTCATCAAGACGGCGTCTCTTTGAAGAGCTGCAAAGATTAGCCAATTAATCAATTCCAACAAATGCTGGCCAACATCATACGTTATTAAGTCTACTAAAGCTACTGACATATGTATTATTGAGGAAATTAATCGTTAGTTGCAGCTTTACCACTTTGATTGTCTCCCACTCAAGAGATTTTTTTTTAGGGGACCTCACATTCTGCAATCTTTTGGTTTAAAATCAAAAAAGGTGTTCAATACAGAACAACTGGACTTTATTTGTAACAAACAAGACGTTTCGCTCATCATCCGATAAGCTTTCTCAATTGGAGACTGTGAGAAGTTATAAGCAAAGCTGGGCCACTGGTGCACACCAAACTAGGTAAATTGGAAGCTAACACACACACATACTTGGGATAACACGTGGCTGTGACCCATTCAAAGTTCTGTGTGTGAAAGCAGAGCTTACAGAAAACACACACACACACCCTACTGTATGTAAATTGACAAAAACCACACTTCACACATTGATAACAGGGACCTGTCAAAGTCTTTGTTGGTCTAATTCACAAACAAAGCTCCTCTGTTCTCATCAGGTGTGAGACGCCTGGGGACCAAATCCAGGGCTGCACTATAAGTTTTAGAAAGTTGAAATCTTAGACCTCCTCCTCTGTTTAACGATGGTTTCTCTCTTTTTACATAAATCGCCTCCTTCACACCTCGCTCAAACCACCTGTGCTCTCGGTCCAAAATATGTACATTTTGGTCCTCAAAAGAGTGTCCCTTGTCTGTGAGGTGTAGGTGAACAGCTGAGTTTTGACCAGAGGAGGTTGCTCTCCTGTGTTGAGACATTCTTCTGTGGATTGGCTGTTTAGTTTCCCCAATGTATAAGTCTGGACAGTCCTCGCTGCACTGGACTGCATACACTACACCACTCTGTTTGTGTGTAGGTGTTTTGTCCTTCGGGTGGACCAGCCTCTGTCTGAGAGTCCTGCTGGGTTTGAAATGTACTGGGATGTTGTGTTTGTTGAGAATCCTTCTGAAATTCTCTGATAGTCCAGCAACATAAGGGATGACAATGTTTTTTCGTCTGTTCTCCTTTTTCTGTTCCTTATTGTGTTTTGGAAATTTCCTCGCTGACTTGACAAAGGCCCAGTTAGGATATCCACATGTTTGGAGAGATTTTTCAATGTGTTTCTGTTCCTTTTTCTTCCCTTCTGTCTTCGTGGGGATGTGATCGGCCCGGTGCTGTAAGGTTCTGATGACAGAAAGTTTGTGTTCCAGTGGATGGTGAGAGTCAAACAGGAGATACTGGTCTGTGTGGGTTGGTTTTCTGTAAACTTCAATGTTGAGGCTGTCCTCTCTTTCCATGTGAACCAAACAGTCCAAAAAAGGAAGCTTATTGTCATTAGCATCCTCTCTGGTGAACTTGATGTTGTTATCTACCGAGTTAATGTGTCTGGTGAACGCTTCCACCTCCCTGGCTTGGATTTTGACCCAGGTATCATCCACATATCGGAACCAATGGCTTGGAGTTGTCCCCTCATAGGAGTTAAGGGCTCTCTGTTCCACTTCCTCCATGTAGAGGTTTGCAACAATGGGTGACACTGGAGATCCCATGGCACAGCCGTGCTTCTGTCTGTAAAATCTGTCATTGAACTTGAAATAGGTGGTGGAGAGGCAGAGATCCAGCAAGGTGCAGATGTGGTCTGGGGTGAAGTTGGTCCTTTTGCCCAAATCCTTGTCTTGTAGAAGTCGTTTTTTGACGGTTTCTACTGCTTCAGAAATGGGTATGCATGTGAACAGCGAAGTCACATCATACGATACAAGAGTTTCTCCCGGGGTTAGCTTCAAATGTTGAACTTTGTTGGCAAAATCAATGGAGTTTTTTATGTGATGAGGTGTGTTTCCAACCAGAGGAGCTAAAATACCAGCGAGATGTTTAGCAACATTGTATGTAACGTGAGTTCATGCTGCTCA
>JBBPBX010044495.1:0-13075 GCA_038048925.1 Garcialebias charrua | reverse complement strand
AAATTAACAGCTGTGCCTCATAAGCCTGGTCTTGGAGAGTAGTTTGATGTAAGATTTGTGTGGGTGGCTCAAAAGACCTGAACGGTATTGAGCAAAAACAGTGATTTATGAATTGATAAATTGTGAAAAATTCCAAAATTCATAAAAATTGATAAATTAACAGCTGTGCCTCATAGGCCTGGTCTTGGAGAGTAGTTTGATGTAAGATTTGTGTGGGTGGCTCAAAAGACCTGAATGGTATTAACCAAAAACTGTGATTTATTAAATATTAAATTGTGAAAAAATACAAAATGCATAAAAATTGAGAAATAAACAGCTGTAAACACTTTTTAATAAACACTAATTGTGGGTGGGTCAAATCGTGTAAAATATATTATTTTATGTTTCTGAAGAGTGACGCGGTCGAAAATTTGTTGACGGTCCCTAAGTGAACCATGACGTCTCATCCAACGTCCAATATGAAAATAACTTCACTGCGGTTATTTCTCTGAACATCCCGACTCTTCTTCTTCATATTTAACTGAGTCACAAAATCCTGCTTCCTGGAACATCTTACAAAAAGATCTGAAGCTCTCGACCTTGACTTCTCTAAATGGTTTTAAGAATCTGTTGGAATCCTGGCAAAAACCAATGCAGACATGTTCCTGTTTTTGATTTTATACATCTGCCTTATAATCCGTCAGTTTTGCTACTTTGACATCTTTAACTTGTTAAAATCTGTATTTCTCTTTTGTTTGTCTATTGTCATCATTCTTTAGTTTGTAGACAGGTCTCTCTTGTAAATGAGTCCTCGAGGCTCAATGAGATTAACCTGACGAAACAAAGGTTGAATGAATCTGGAAAAAATAAAGAGGTGAACAGTCACTGTGTTATTTTTACATGTAACTGGGACCATGAGTACATCATTTCATTCCACCTCATGCACCACGACAGTAAAGTCACCTTGAACTCTAAACCACAAAAGACACACACAAAAATGATTTATTTTATTTTATTGTGTGTGTGCTAAAACGTTCCCTGGAGCAGCTGAAACTGAGTTGTTAAAACTCAAAGTAGAAAAACAACTGAAGGATAGCCACAAGCTAAAAGTAGCAAAGGAAGATGACAAAAAGCAGAAGATGGATCAATAAAGTTCTTTCTTAACTTACAAGTAACAAAACAGCAGCTAAAAGCTGGAAGTAGGAAAAGGTTAGTTAAAAGCTAAAAATTATTTTTCTTCTTTCGGCTGCTCCTTCTTCAGTGTTGCCACAGCAACAAACTCACACCGACTTTGTTGTTTTGATGCCGGACGTCCGTCGAGCTACCACAGCCCTCTGTGTGGAGCAGAACTGCATCTAGGGCGCCCAGAGCGTGGGGGTTAAGGGCCTTGCTCAAGGGCCCAGAGTGGGGAAAATGAGGGTGGAGGCAGGTGTGGGTGTGCTTCACCTTTCCCACCAACATTTTGATGTTGGTTTGGGGAGTTGAACCGACAACCTTCTGATCACTAACCTCTGCACCACCAAGAAACTGAACCTTCGTGTTTTTACACAGAAAACGTTTCCAAAAGGTTTAAACTCGAAAAGTGACAGGTCAGAGCAGCCGCCTCCTGAAGTAGCCGAACGTACACCAGTCCGCAGGCGAAGCTACACGCTAAAGGCCATGCACAATGCTAAACGTTCAAAACCAACTTCAGCTTTCAGACGAACGACCTCACATATTAAAAAAGTTTGTAGCTGAAGGAGCCAAAGGCGGAGTCGTGTCGGGTGGAGCCGAGCAGGCTGGCTGCAACAAGGGCAGCAACACAAAGGAGAGAAAGACGTTTTAGTAAATCAAGAGCAGCCGCGGAGCCTTAACTCAGATCAGATGTGCACGTTTGAAACGACCAGAAGAAACGGGTGAAGCCAACTCCACCAACTCCACCAGCACAAGACAAGCTGCCGTTAACGAGCTGGAACATGATCATGTGTAGAGCTGAAAATAAAACACTGACGTCAGCTGAACATTTTATTGTTTTCATAAGACAAAAACTCAAGAAGCATCAGAAGCTAAATGTTTAGCTGTTCTAAAAGAAATAAATAGCTGAAGTCAGTGGTTCTGTGCTTCAGTCGGACCCCGTCAGTGCAGGCAGCGGTTCTGGAGTGAAGCTGCCGGGTTTCCCGCCCTCCCCGCCTCAGGGCGGTGTCTCGGCGCTCACGCCGGCCTGCGGGGCCGTGGGGGCCGTGTGGGAGTTGGGGATGCTGCTGTACTTGGTGAGGACGGATTTAAACTGCTGCAGCGTGGCGTCGGTTCGAACCCCCGTCGGGTCGAAGTGGGTCCGGCTCACCCTGAAGCCGGCCTCCGTCAGGTACTGGAGGAACTTGTTCAGCCTGTGGACAGATTGAAAAGAGAAAAGTGACTCGAGGTTAAAACACTGGACGGTAAACGTCCAGCAGGTGAGCGTTCTACTCGTCTTAAAGGGGACCACACATTCAAAATTCACTTTTTAATGTTTTTTTTACTCAACTTTGGGTATTTACTCCATAAAAAAACAGTCCTAAGGCCAAAAAAATGCACCCAGTGGTTTATTTACTCTAAGTAGATTTATTTAACTGTGATAAGATAGGTTTCGGTTTGAAATCATCGCGCCTGTTACGTCACAGGCGCGAGGACAACCCACCTCGAACCTGAGTCCAGCCCCCTCACCTAGCAACCCCTGGTGCGGCTCAACCCACTCCAGTATAAAAGAGTTGACGGTTGTTTTTCCTGATTTCATGGCTAAAAATGTCACAGAGTCTAGCCAGCTAACTCTCTGACCCTCGTGGCGCAGATAATGGATTTAAAATTGATAGTTTTCAGATGGGAACAGATGCGCATGTTTCTGTGTGTGTGTGTGTGTGTGTTGGTTTATGTGTCATTAGCAGGACAGACTACTTAACGCAACCAAACCCGTGTGTGCGCGTGTGTGTGTGTCCTCACATACAGGTTCAGCCTGAGCCAAGATCACTTGGAGCTCCTATTTAATTCCATCAGAGCGTCAGGTAGTGTTGATAAAAAGAAAGCCCGCTGTGAGTGTGTGTGTGTATGTGTGTGTGTGCCGGCCCGCACGTGCTCCTCGGAGGGACGCAGATAAAAAAGCCCCCGCTGTGCTGCTGTGCTTGTGTGTGTGTGTGCTTTGCTCCCCTACAGCTGCGCCACAGGCAGAAGGAGGGAGAGTCAGAGGGAGGGAGAGTCAGAGGGAGGGAGAGTCAGAAGGAGGCAAAAGAAACGTGCAGTAACGTGAGTTCAGACTTCCTCGTCTGCCTTTGGAGGGCGGAGTTAATGTAAGCAGATCTTTGAAGGGCGTGCCACAAGACCTCCTCATCATAAACCGGTCGTTCAAAACGAAAGTTAAAAATGGCAGAATTAAAAAGGGTATAATTGATTATCTAAGAATTATTTTGTGTATTAAATTGAATGAACACTGTTTTTTAACCCCAAAGAAATACCATAAAAATTTTAAAAAGCAATCTGTGGTCCCCTTTAAGACTGGTGACCAGGGGCGGCCGGCCAATAGGGGGCGCTAGGGCGCCGCCCTACTGGAACTTCCGGACCTTTTTACATTGAAGACTCAAAAATTTTTTTTTTAATAAAAATGAAATTAAAAAAATAAAAATATTTCAAAATATATGCATACGTATATGTTTTTAGTTGTGTAGGATAAATATTTTATGAGTAATGATGAGTTATTTAAGGCAAGAAAGTTCATGCTCAATAATCCAGGTACCAAATCCAATAATTCTCAGTCGGGTCATCTGGACAGTTTCTTTTTTATAGAAACGTTTCACCCTCTATCTGGAGGGCTTCATCAGTCATAGGACTTCCAGCAAACTGTTTCCCCACCAAGAAGTAAACACCTTAAGTAGATCAACCAGTTTGCTGGAGCCAGGATGGTTTCTGGGGGCCGTCCTGTCTCTCGTCGACTCCTCCCAGGCAGGCAGCCACAGCCAAAGTGGAAACATTTCTATAAAAAGGAAACTGTCCAGATGACCCGACTGAGACTTATTGGATGAGTTATATTGTTTGTTTCAAAAAACGTTTTCTGATTGGTGACGTATTTCCTGTTTTGGGGGCGCTCCGATCTCTTCCATTGACTCTCGTTATAAATGGTGCATGTGCAGTTATTCCACAACGTTACAAAACAATGGGAAGATGCTGGGCGCAGTTTTCTACGCCCTGGACACGTCCAACATGAGCTCTACCTACCGATCGCGTGTTTCCGGCCGTTTATTAATTAATTAAAAAATAATAATTATGAGCCGTGCAGTCAGTGACTCAAGCAGGCTTGCTCAGATAAGTTTTAAATCATTGAAAGCCCTTTATACAAGATACAAGAGATATTATTAACATTGCACCAATTGTCATCGATACAGCGTGATTATGTATGCACAGTCATCCAGGAGAGGGTTTTGAGTGTGTAAAGCTGCTGCCTTATCAAAACACATGACATGTCTTCACATGTTCTTCAGCGCGGCCTCTCTCATCCGTCTCCAGATGAAGGTCAAAGGTGGGAAAACAGGGAGAGAAACCATGGGGGTTACAGCGTTGATATTAAAAAAAATGAATCACATTTTGTCTGCAAGACACCGCATGACCCAGTAAAAACCATATCATAAGCACATTTAGGACAGTTACATGTTGCAAGTTGAGACTGAGGCAGGGAGGATTTGTCCATGATACATTCCGGATGCCTCCGATAACGCTCATAGAAAAGTTCTCCGGGGGAGGGGGGGGTAGCAGACAACACAACAGCAGCTATTTTTTCCACAGTAAGCACATCTCAGGAGAGATTAGAAAGCCAGCCTTTCCCAAGGCTGTTTCCAAGGGAGTCAGATAAGAATTACAAATATTTTCACATCAGGCACACATTGTATTTTCTGTGGCCTTCAGTCTGTAGGGGCGATTCTACTCCAATCCAATTCGGGACTTTTTCCACTGATCCAAGCTCTGACCTCAGATGTTGACCACAGCTGACCAGAGTCCCAATCCGAGGGTGATCTGTTCACTCTCTGGATAAGCTCGCGCTGATTTCTGATGTTGACCACAACGTCCAGAGTCCAAATCCGTGGGTGATCTGTTTCACCCTCTGGATAAGCTCACAAACAGCTGATTTCTCGAGGTCACGGCGCAGACCAGACGTCGGGTGCTCCAGGCAGTTAAGTCCTGCTGAAGTCTCCCCCTTTTGCGATAGACCAGTGCTCCACAAACGCCAAAAAAGCAAAGCGCTGACATCATAATCCAATATAATCCAAGATTTCTTCACCTCCACAGAGCACACCCAGAAATCCACGGAATCCATGGCGGAATCCATGGCGTATCCTCCGTCACTCTGTGAGGGTGGAAAGGCTCTCCTTGTGCCTTCTTCTGTAGAGATCTTGTTTGTAGAATCGAATGCCCAAACCTCCAATCCATCTTAATTTGCGTTCGAGGTGCTCAGCTGTGGAGCTGCCAGCAGCATGGGGGGGGAAGGACAGGAGAGGGAAGAGGTTGCGACTGCCTCCTTCTAATGTCTATTTGCATTTCTGACTGATACGCCTCTCAAATTTTAGAAGTGTCTGTTTGTGAAAAAAGCCTTCAACTGACTGTTTATTCTAAAAGTGGCAACTGGTGAGTTTGTTTTTTTCTTTGTTTGTTTGTGGAGTTAGGTTGCCAGCGCAGGTTATTGTACAGTATTGGACTCTGATGGCTACATTTATTTTAATTTGCTTATAAAAAATGATCAAACATTAATAATTCCATCCATCCATCCATTTTCTTCCGCTTATCCGGGGTCGGGTCGCGGGGGTAGCAGCCTAAGTAGGGAGGCCCAGACTTCCCTCTCCCCAGCCACTTGGAGCAGCTCCTCTGGGGGAATCCCAAGGCGTTCCCAGGCCAGCCGAGAAACATAGTCCCTCCAGCGTGTCCTGGGTCTTCCTCTGGGTCTCCTCCCGGTGGGACATGCCCGGAACACCTCACCAGGGAGGCGTCCAGGAGGCATCCTAACCAGATGCCCGAGCCACCTCAACTGGCTCCTCTCGATGTGGAGAAGCAGCGGCTCTACTCCGAGTCCCTCCCGGATGACTGAGCTTCTCACCCTATCTCTAAGGGAGAGTCCAGACACCCTGCGGAGAAAACTCATTTCAGCCGCTTGTATCCGAGATCTCGTTCTTTCGGTCACAACCCAAAGCTCATGACCATAGATGAGGGTGGGAACGTAGATCGATCGGTAAATTGAGAGCTTTGCCTTTCGACTCAGCTCTCTCTTCACCACGACAGACCGGTACAGCGCCCGCTTCACTGCGGATGCTGCACCTATCCGCCTATCGATCTCACGCTCCAGTTTTCCCTCATTCGTGAACAAGACCCCGAGATACTTAAACTCCTCCACTTGGGGCAGGACCTCCTCCCCGACCTGGAGAGGGCACTCTACCCTTTTCCGGCTCAAGACCATGGCCTCGGATTTGGAGGAACTGATCCTCATCCCGGCCGCATCACACTCGGCTGCAAACCGCTCCAGCGAAAGCTGTAGATCACGACCTGATGAAGCCAATAGGACCACATCATCTGCAAAAAACAGAGAAGCGATTCTAAGGCCACCAAAACGGATCCTCTCAACACCTTGGCTGCGCCTAGAAATTCTGTCCATAAAAGTTATGAACAGAATCGGTGACAAAGGGCAACCTTGGCGGAGTCCAACTCTCACCGGAAACGAGCCTGACTTACTGCCGGCAATGCGGACCAAGCTCTGACACCGGTCGTACAGGGACCTAACAGCCCTTATCAAAGGGCCTGGTACCCCATACTCCCGGAGTACCCCCCACAGAACCCCCCGAGGGACGCGGTCGAATGCCTTTTCCAAGTCCACAAAGCACATGTAAACTGGTTGGGCAAACTCCCACGTACCCTCCAGGACCCTGCTGAGGGTGTAGAGCTGGTCCAGTGTTCCACGACCAGCACGAAAACCACACTGTTCCTCCTGAATCCGAGGTTCGACTATCCGACGGACCCTCCTCTCCAGAACCCCTGAATAGACCTTACCAGGGAGGCTTAAGAGTGTGATCCCCCTATAGTTGGAACACACCCTACGGTCCCCCTTTTTGAATAGAGGAACCACCACCCCAGTCTGCCAATCCAAGGGAACTGCCCCCGATGTCCACGCGATATTGCAGAGTCGCGTAAGCCAACACAACCCCACAACATCCAGAGCCCTAAGGAACTCAGGGCGAATCTCATCCACCCCCGGAGCCCTGCCACCGCGGAGCTTTTTAACCACCTCGGTGACCTCAGCACCAGAGATTGGAGAGCCCGACCCAAAGTCCCCAGGCTCCGCTTCCTCAGTGGAAGACGTGCCAGTAGGATTGAGGAGGTCTTCGAAGTACTCCGCCCACCGACTCACAACATCCCGAGTTGAGGTCAACAGCACGCCATCCCCACCATAAATGGTGTTGGTCGCGTACCGCTTTCCCCCCCTGAGACGCCGGATGGTGGACCAGAATCGCCTCGAAGCCGTACGGAAGTCATTCTCCATGGCCTCTCCGAACTCCTCCCACGCCCGAGTTTTTGCCTCAGCAACCACCCGAGCCGCATGCCGCTTGGACTGTCGGTACCTATCTGCTGCTTCCGGGGTCCCACAGGCCAAAAAGGCCCAATAGGACTCCTTCTTCAGCATGACAGCATCCCTCACCGCCGGTGTCCACCACCGGGTTCGAGGGTTGCCACCACGACAGGCACCAACAACCTTGCGGCCACAACTCTGATAAGCTGCCTCGACAATAGAGGCGCGGAACACGGCCCACTCGGACTCCATGTCCCCCGCCTCCCTCGGAACGTGTTCAAAGCTCTCCCGGAGGTGGGAGTTAAAGCTCCGTCTTACGGGAGACTCTGCCAGACGTTCCCAGCAGACCCTCACAATACGTTTGGGTCTGCCAGGTCTGACCGGCATCCTCCCCCACCATCGGAGCCAACTCACCACCAGGTAGTGGTCAGTTGACAGCTCCGCCCCTCTCTTCACCCGAGTGTCCAAGACATGCGGCCGCAGATCAGATGAGACGACAACAAAGTCGATCATCGAACTGCGACCTAGGGTGTCCTGGTGCCAAGAGCACATATGGACACCCTTATGCTTAAACATGGTGTTCGTTATGGACAATCCATGACGAGCACAGAAGTCCAATAACAGAACACCACTCTGGTTCAGATCAGGGGGGCCGTTCCTCCCAACCACACCCCTCCAGGTCTCACTGTCATTGCCCACGTGAGCGTTGAAGTCCCCCAGCAGAACAAGGGAGTCCCCAGGAGGCGCACTCTCCAATACCCCCTCCAAGGACTCCAAAAAGGGTGGGTAATCTGCGCTGCCGTTTGGCGCATAGGCACAAACAACAGTCAGAGCCCGTCCCCCCACACGTAGGCGAAGGGAGGCTACCCTCTCGTTCACCGGGGTGAACCCCAACGTACAGGCACCAAGATGGGGGGCAACAAGTATGCCCACTCCTGCTCGGCGCCTCTCACCAGGGGCAACTCCAGAGTGGAAGAGTGTCCAACCCCTCTCAAGGAAACTGGTTCCAGAGCCAGAGCCATGCGTTGAGGTGAGTCCGACTATTTCTAGCCGGAACCTCTCAACCTCACACACTAGCTCAGGCTCCTTCCCCACCAGAGAGGTGACATTCCATGTCCCAATGGCCAGCTTCTGTAGCCGAGGATCAGACCGCCAGGGTCCCCGCCCTCGGCCACCACCCATCCCACATTGCACCCGACCCCTTTGGCCCCTCCCATAGGTGGTGAGCCCATGGGAAGGGGGACCCACGTCTCCTCTTCGGGCTGTGCCCGGCCGAGCTCCATGGGTGAAAGCCCGGCCACCAGGCGCTCGCCAACGTGCCCCACCTCCGGGCCTGGCTCCAGAGTGGGGCCCCGGTGACCCGCGTCCGGGCGAGGGAACATTTTGTCCATTTATTTTACTCATCATTGGGGTCTTCGGGCTGCACTTTGTCTGGTCCCTCACCTAGGACCTGTCTGCCTTGGGTGACCCTACTAGGGGCATGAAGCCCCTGACAGCATAGCTCCTAGGATCATTGGGACACTCAAACCCCTCCACCACGGTAAGGTGGCAGCCCAGGGAGGGGTTAATTAATAATTGTATATACTAAATGTCACTGGTGGTGTTTTACTATTTCTTAACACTGTATTGATCTGGAGAATGAAAACAAAGCCTCTTGCAAGTAGAAATGCAGAAATGTTTTAATCTCACTTATTTTCCTTTCTATAATTTATATATAATTTATTTATTTATATATATTTTTGTTTGTTCTTTGTTGTTTTAGTGAGTCAAATTGGTTCTTCTCATCCTGAGCATTTAATTGTTCTGTTGACCTTGTATTAATCTGCATTTGATTTAAAAAAAAAAAACAGTTTGAACTTGGGATTTTTTTTTTTTTCATTTTTGGAGAAATAGCCCCCCCTGGTGGACATTTCAGGAGCCGCCGCTGCTGGTGACCGCAAAACCGTCAGAACATTTCAGCTCTCACTTCAGATTTTTGTAACACTTAGCCCTTTTTAAAAAATTTTACCTTTAATTGCACCGAGATCCCATAAAAAAAATCCTTGAAACTTTCTACTCTCTGAAATCTGCTTCTGCATAACCTTCCGGTTATATCAGGTGTACCCCAAGGCTACATTCTTGGTCCAACTCTTTTCTCCATATTTATAAATTAAATCCTGCATTCTGCCAGTGAGGCCGAAGGCACTATTTGAGATGCTCTTGGTTCGACACCAGATGAGGCTGTGAAGTCCCTTGAGTGTGGTTTTCTGGAAATCCATCAGGACTTTTCTGACTTGACTTTGTCCTTAAATGCTAAAAACTAAATTTATGTGGTTCAGTCATGGAAGAGGAATCATACCATGCTGCTTATCCCATGCTACTCTATTCATTCATAATCTGCTCACCACAGGCTCATGTTCAGGCTGCTGTTGATACGATGTAATGTTTTACATTTTTAGTGTTTAGTGTATATCTTAGATCCTTATTTACCTGTACCTTATTTTTATACTTTATATTTTTGGGTGTAACTGGGACCCTGAGTACACAGTTTTGTTCCACCTCATGTTCCACATGTGATGCGAATGACAATAAACTTGAACTTGATACCCGCCTCGGTGGACTTCACCACTGTAAACGGTGATATTATAGAAGAGGTAAGAGTTTATAAATGTTTGTGAATTTGATTGATGGTGCTCTGTCCTTTTCGCACCATGTTTTAAAATCTATGGTTAAAGTGAGACTTGGTTATCTGTAGAAATCCATGTTCATTTACGTTGGCGGCAAAACACACCACTGTCCAACAAACCATTGCACCCGTGTTGGATTATGGAGACGTCGTTTACAGACATGGTGTCCTTCGTAAGCTGGGCACAACTTATCACTCTGCTATTGACTTTGTTGGAAAAGCTCCTCACAGAACATCACGGTCACCTCTGCTCTCGTTAAATGACCTCTACATACTCGTAGTGAAACTCGTTGGTTCACCCTCATTTATAAGACGTTGCTGGTGATGCACCTCCATATTTAACTCATCTACTGCGACCAGCACTGGTTTTGAAGCACAACAGCCAATCCTATTTGTGCTCTGCTGCTCCACCTGACTGGAAGCTGCTTCAGAAACTTTGGGTCTGACCTCACTCGTCTCAGTTTATACTTTTAAAAATCTTTGAAAATCCGTTTTTAAAGACACTCGCAAATGTTTTCAGTGTTAGTAATGTTGTTATCTATGAACTGTTGTTAATGCAGTTTGTGGTTTCCTCGTTTGTTACTGACTTCTGTATTTTATCGTTTTGTCCAAATTGGGCCCTGTGGTGCTGCCGGGCCGGCTCCGTCTATAAAAGTGTGTTCTTGGTGTTCGTGTCTGGTTACCGTATTTTCCGGACTATAGGTCGCACCTGAATATAGGTCGCATTGTCCAATTATTGACAATAAATTGGAACAAGCCATAAACAGGTCGCACCGGAATATAGGTCGCACCTACGTCACTACCGACGTAATGCGTCACCGCTGAGTCAACCCGGAAATGTGGACCGAGTGTTTAGCTCTGTTGCAAATGTCTGCCACAGGAGAACAACAAGGCTTTTAAGAAGATTAACACGGTAAAAACAATTATTTGTTTGCTAAAAATTATAGCTGACATTATAGCACAAGGGTTAGTGGTTTATTAGCCGAGTGGTTTATTAGCTATTTGCTAAAATATACACGGAAATAAAACGGAAGCTAACACGAGACGATTCCGTCTAAAACAACAAATAAAAAATTTGAATATTATCTCAAATGTTTCATCCAAGGCAACAGTTTGTAAATGAAACCCATATAATTACACTCTGTGAGCAGAAAAAATATCCGCCGAGTGGTTTCTGAGCTATTTATAATGCACCGTAGGTATCTGTTTACGGAAGCTAACCGCTAATAAAAGATCGTTGTTTTTTTTAATCTCAAACATCTCATAAAGCTAGTTACTTGTAAATGCCCATACAGTGATTATATTCTGTAAGTTTCAGAAAAATCCGCTGAGTGGTTCTTAACTTATCTTGCTAACAAACAGCTAACAAACACAGAGCTAACAGAAGTTGCCTCCAGAGCAGGAGGCCGGGCAGCGACAGAGTCATGGTACATCCAGACCGAACGCTTTTTCAACTGCAGGAGCGTCCGGTTTACATGCAAAGTCAATGGGGGACGCGCCTCCAGGCGCGTCTAGGGGTCGGGCGTCGCTTCACGTGCGTGTTGAGCGTGCTGGAAGTCGTTTTCCGTGCACGTGAACCCGCGGCAGCCTCCAAAGCACGCCTTGAACATGCTGAAGATTTCGCCGTTCAACGCTCTGTCAACCAATCAGGGAGAGTCGGGGAGGAGAGAGGGGAGTCAGCTATGTGACGCGGTAACGAGGGGACGGGTGTTGTGCAACTGTGTGACGTATTGTTTGTGAGACACGGAAATAACCCGCGAAGTCCTGTTCAAGTATGGAGGAGAAATAAAAAGGACCTTGCCTGGCGGAGTGCCAGTGAGGAAGTCGGGATATCGGGTAAGTTTTGAATTGTGAACTTTTCACGTTTAGCAAGTTAAGCTCTGCTAGCTCCTCCCCCCCCCGTCGCCACCGCCGCTTCTCGTTCTGGTCTGGACACCACTGGGTCCAGTGCGTCCACTTGCGTGCGTGACGAGCTTTTTGGCCGTTGAAAAGGCGCTCGGTCTGGATGTACCATCAGTCCGAGCAGAGGAGGCTTTTTTTTGGACACATGAGCTGGAAACGGTCGGTGGACTCTCTGGAAGTGTCCTCCTAGTGGACAATAGTGGTACTGCACCATATTCTGCCAAAATGAAAAACGGTCACATCTGAGCCAAAAATTGGTCTAAAAATATGGGAAAAAATCCATAATAGGTCTCACCTCTCTATAGGTCACAGGGCATGAAAAAAATGATAAAAAGCCATGACCTATAGTCCGGAAAACACGGTAAATAAAGGTGAAATGAAATAGCTGCATCATCTTTTAGCTTTTAGCTACTGTCTCACTGGCATTGGCCATTAGCTACTCCTAATTTTGTCTTTGATGTTTTATTTTCCTGGTTTAGCCATTGGAGCTTTTCCTTGTTTGAACTTCTGCTCCGATAGTTTGAACTTGAACAGGATCAGCAATCCTTCAGCGCTCACGCTGCGTTCAGCTGTTTATAGTTTTTAAATATTCTAGTTCCTGAGGAGGACCTCCACCCCATAACGGTAACCCCTCTGACTGTAACGCTCCCTGGAGGTCAGAGGTCACTCACTTCGGCATGTTCATGCCTCTGATGCTGTGCCGGTGGATGCTGTAGTAGAACGGCGGGTGTTCCAGAGACACGTCAGGCTTCAGCTTCTTCACAACGTTCCCAGAATCCTCCCCGCTCTTTCTTTTCCCTGCAGGGAAAACTAAATGACACGTCATGGAGCAGAAAAAGCATCTAAAACGTTCGTTTGCTGTGACGAAACCATTAAAACCTGATCGAAGCAGTAAAACTAAATAAGGCGACACTGCCCCCTACAGGACGAGTACAGAATTACACAAGTGGATTGAATCTATAACGTTTATTTTTACGGTT